>SKCR01036591.1:0-59262 GCA_019454045.1 Zanthoxylum bungeanum
ACTTGAGAAATATAATAATTGAGATCTAAAGGTGGCTAGAACTCCAGTAGACCTAACTATTCATTTATCAAAGAACACTGGCTCAAGCATATCATAACTAGAGTATTCGAGAATCATCGGAAGTCTGATGTATCTCACCAATTGCACACGACCTGATATCGCTCAAGCTGTAAATAGGCTTAGCAGATATACGAGCAATCCAAGACATAACCACTGGAAAGCCAAGAGTTTTGAGGTATCTGAGAGAAACTTCAAAATATGGGTTGCATTATGCGAGATATCTGCTGTTCTAGAGGGATACAACGATGCTAACTGGATATCTGATACAGTGGATTCCAAATTTACGAGTGGATTTTTTTTCACACTTGGTGGTGCAGCCGTGTCATGGAAATCCTCGAGGCAAACATGTATTGCCCGGTCTACTATGGAATCAGAGTTCATAGCATTAGACAAAACAGCGGAAGAAGCGGAAAATTTCCTGGAGGATATTCCAAATTGGCCCAAACCGGTGCCAATGATAAGCATACATTGTGATAGTCAATCGGCTATTGGGAGAGCCCAAAATAAAATGTATAATGGTAAGTCTCGACACATACGTCGTAGACATAATATCATACAACAACTGCACTCAAGTGGCATAATATCGATCGATTATGTGAAATCAAAGGAAAACCTAGCGGATCCACTTACTAAAGGTTTACCTGGAGAGCAAGTTGTGAAGTCATCGAGGGGAATGGGCTTGAATCCTATAAATTAAGAATTGTCACTGTGGAAATCCAACCTAGCTGACTGGAGATCCCAAGATCAAGGTTCAAAAGGGACAACTGAAACTTTGTGCAATTCAAAACAAGCACTGTAGATTTTTGTACTCTTTCCCTTTCTGATAATGACGCAGAGTGTTGTCTATCAAGGATAGGCTAAGCTAAGGCTTTTAATGATTGTTATATTAGGAGATGAGTCCTAATGGGGGTAAAGGCAGATTACCTCTTTATAGTAGATCACCTATTTCAAGTAAGAAGTGAGGCCGCTTCCATGGGATTTTGAAGGCTGACTTCCCTAAAGTGCTTGATGAATCCATGAACGATGTTCATGGCCGAAATGAACACAACCGTAGAACGGGAAATGGTCGAAGTAAAGCTGTATGTTGGCAATTGTCTTGGTTTACACCAACGGCAGAACAGTTCAAGACTATGGGTCACTGGTTTGCCAAGTAAATCCGATCGTCATTCACTAGGAAAGGTTCAAGGCGAAAGCTACCTATTTCGATGCAGCTTTAGTTCACGGAAACTCTCTCAAGTGTCTGCATGAATATTTAGAGAATTGTGGGGGATTGTTGTAAATTCTCTAAATATTGAGTTTGGATGAAGGAGGGTCATGTCCATTGGGTGGTGCCCTATGGGAAGGGTACCAACATGTCCAAATTAGAAGAACACACTCCTAGGCTCCAAATGGTGCATGGAAGGGGTATAACCCTTAGGAGGGTTACACCCCAAACCAAAGGGTGCCCTTAAGGCACCCTTCCATGTCTATTTAATGAGAAAATCTTTGGTGCAACAGTGATACCACGTCATTCATGCAACAAGCCAATCATCCACTGCCACGCGTGCTAAAAATTAAAAAACAACTAAAAATAGGTGAAAAAACTCTACATGTCATTTTTAAATTAGCTTGTGGTACCAGGTCACCTATACCACTGTTGCACCATAGAATCCCTCCTATTTAAGGGGCCTTCAAGTTCATTCTAAAGATCCAGAAGAAAATTCGTAAGTCTTGTGTTACATCTTTGTGTTTTAGAGTCAAGAGAGAGATTTCACCATTGTCCTAGTTCAAGATCTTGTTAAGGAGTGTCCATTGAACAAGAGGAATCCAAGTTATCCTGGGAGGACGTTAGCCACAAAATATGTAGAGCACCGAGACGGGGCTAATAAGTTCTTAAAGATAGAGGTAACTCGACTTGGACTACAACTTTTCATAAATTTTCTTCATTTTCCAAGTTTTTGTTTATTTTCTAAGTTTTAGGGTTTATGTATAATATTGGCATGTTTGTGTTTTGGTTTTATTGATTGTTGATGCATGTTTGATTTCGTTTAACAACACCATTTCCCCAACAATGTTTAACTTCAAGCTCCATATCAATGACTTTTTTTGCATATAGTAAATATCTAGCTCAATATGCTTGGTCTTAGAATGATAAACTGGATTCTGAGCCAACTGAGTTTCTCCTTGATTATCATACCAAACAGGAGTAGCAGAACATTTGAGATTTAATTCACTGAATAAAGACATTAACCATATTATCTCTGTACTGCCAGCTGCAAGAGCCATGGTTTTATTTTATATGCCGGTTCTTGTAACCACTTGTTGCTTCTTTAAAGACCATGAAACTAAATGATGGCAAAGATAAATGCAGTAGGCACCTATTGATTTTTTGTCATCAATATCATAGGTGCAGGAATGAGAATGTTAAACTAGTTAGTAAATCTAGTTCATTTCACCTGAGTTGTTAAACTAAGGTCCATAATCTTAAGTTGTTTGAAGATATCTGAGAACCTTTTTACAATCTAAGAGATGCTGTAATGAGAATGTATCCACATGGATGAGAACATGGATTGTGGAGTCCTTGTTATATTTAATGAAGAGTGAGGTATCTGCTATTGAATTATGAAATTTCCACTGAAAGAGACACTTCTGTAATCTATCAAACCAAGCTCTAGGAGCTTGCTTTAACCCATACAAGGTCTTGTGAAGTTTACAGACATAAGAGGTTTTGTTAGTATCTGTAAACCCTTCTGGTTACTGCATAAAAATCTGTAGTTAGTTCTCCATGTAGGAAAGCATTATTCACATCAATCTATCTGATTCTCTATTAATTTATTATCGTGAGACTCAAGATAACTCTCACTCTTGATGGTTTAATAACTAGGATGGAAGTTTCAAAATAATATATTCCAGCAGTTTGGCCTAATTTATGCTTAGAAACACTCACATCTGAATTGTATAGTTGTTGACGGCTGATTTTGGTCTCAGGGCCATATGAGAATATTACTCCCGAGACAATCCTCCCTCAATAGTGAATTTGTTTAGTTATGGAAGACCAAAAGAAAACTTAGCAAAAGACAAATAATACGCCAATCGACAAGGAGATTTAACGTGGTTCGGCAGATCTTGGTCCGACCTACGTCCACGGGCACAAAAAGGATGATACTTTTATTACTCAAACACGCTTCTCGGCTCTGCTTCTGGTTTTTTTACAAGTATGATGGTAATGATTCTGATCCTGATATTGGTTCTGCCCCCTCTACACTCACTCTACCCTCCTATTTATAATGGTGAAGAAATCAGATTCCTATTTGTACAAGAATTCCCAGTTGGAGATGGTTTCCTTTTCCTGTCAGGATTCATACTTTTGAAACTACCTTCACTTCTTTTATCCTTTTAGGACACTGACTTATCAGTTTACCACATGAAAGCAGGACAACTTGTCATCTTATCCGTAAGAATATGGTATCTTATCTTCTGGAGCATGTCTCGCCATATGCTCGGTCTTCATGAGGTCGGTCATGATGGTCATTTGAGCTGAGAATGCTGCTACCGATCTGATAATGCTCGGTCATCCGATCCAAAGTGGTCGGGCTACCACTCATAAGTGCTCGGTCCCTAACTCATGTGGTCGGTTCGGCATTAGTGGTCTCGATCAAGAAGGAAATTACTTTTTTACCCCTGCCGTACTCCTTAAATAACATAGGTCCTGAAAACACCATCAATATTTGTCCCCTAGTTCTCGGTAACAACGAGTTTGCGAGTTGATGCCGGGAACTATAAAAAAAGATGGTGTGCTGATGAATCCGTCGGTGGTCACTCCAGGAACCGCAGAGAAAAATATCTTGGCTGCAAATTTGGTCATTCATGCCACCTTCATGTGCTCAGTCAACGAGGATCCCGATATCTACCCGTGGAAAAAATGCTTTGCCCTTATGCTGATGACGATCGACTCGGTGGGACGTAACCCGACCTCGAGCTAAGAAGAACATTTGGCTCTGGGGGAATGTCACCTCCCCAGACCAATAGAGGGCCGACCATGGGGGAGATGCTCTGATCCCATGCCGATGATAAGTCTCTCGGTGGGACGTATCCCGATCCCAAGCTGAAAGAAACACTTGGCTCTGGGGGAATGTTACATCCCCAGACCAAAAGGACGGACTCGGTGGGACGTAACCCAACCCCGAACTGAGAGAAACACTTGGCTCTGGGGGAATGTTACGTCCCCAGACCAAAAAGCTAGACTCGGTGGGACGTAACCCGACCCCGAGCTGAGAGAAACACTGGGCTCTGGGGGAATGTTACGTCCCCAGACCAAAAAGCTAGACTCGGTGGGAAGTAACCCGACCCCGAACTGAGAGAAACACTTGGCTCTGGGGGAATGTTACGTCCCCAGACCAAAAAGCTGGCTCGGTGGGACATAACCCGACCCCGAGCTGAGAGAAACCAAGTGGCCTCGGCGGAACGAATCCAGCCCCGAGCTGATTAACCAAATGGCCTCGGCGAAACGAATCCAGCCCCGAGCCGATTAACCAAATGGCCTCGGCGGCCGATTAACCAAATGGCCTCGGCGGAACGAATCCAGCCCCGAGCCGATTTACCAAGTGGCCTCGGCGGAACGAATCCAGCCCCGAGCCGTTTAATTATTAGGAAGTGAATCAACTTTTTGAAGCCCTACCGAATCTGGCACGGGCGTCTCCTTGCCAGACCGGCGAAAAATAAAAACAAAACTCTGGAAAATAAAATTAAAAGACGGGGGCGACTTAGCACTTATCCCAAAATAAAATGTTAAATTGTAAACAACAGCACAGATTCCTTAAGACAGCGTCCTGCCCGAGGTTTCCAAAACACAATCCTGAATCTTTCAATTCAAAGTCCCGGGGAACCAGGATTTGGATCAAAAAGCGTTTAAAATGGTAAGGGTATATCCTCCATACTTCAGGTCTCCATGGAGCCTGTGTACTGTTCGAGGGCTCCTCCTTACAACGTTGGAGCAAACATACGCTACGATGGCATAATCCCTTCCCGTGCTCCACTTCTCTTGGATCCAAATCATCAAAGAAATAGGGATCAAAGAGTGTCTGAGACATTAATGGCATATTCCTCCTTATGTTCGGTAACACTGGAGCAAACAATCGCCACAGGGGTATCGTCCCTCCCCGTGTTGTGCTTCCCACGGATCCGAATGATCAAGGTAATGGGGATCAAAGAGTATTCGAGACATTAAAGGCATTCTCCTCCTTATGTTCGGTAACACTGGAGTAAGAAATCGCCACGGGGGTATCATCCATCCCCGTGCTACGCTTCTCACGGATCCATTAATCAGGTAGGAGAGGATGAGAGAGTGTTCGAAACATTAAGGGCATTTTCCTCCTTATGTTCGGTAACACTGGAGTAAGCAATCACCACGGGGGTATCATCCATCCCCGTGCTACGCTTCTCACGGATCCATTAATCAGGTAGGTGAGGATCAGAGAGTGTCCGAGACATTAAGGGCATTTTCCTCCTTATGTTCGGTAACACTGGAGTAAGCAATCGCCACGGGGGTATCATCCCTCCTCGTGCCACGCTTCTCACGGATCCATTAATCAGGTAGGTGAGGATCATAGAGTGTTCGAAACATTAAGGGCATTTTCCTCCTTATGTTCGGTAACACCAGAGTAAGCAATCACCACGAGGGTATCATCCATCCCCGTGCTATGCTTCTCTTGGATCTATCGGGTAGGAACAACATATGGTAACGCATTCCTTGCGTTTGTATCTCCCAAACTGGTCAGGCAGGTTATCTTACGGGGGCACTCCCTCCCCGTGATTACCATCCCGGAATGTCCCCGGTACATATAAGTTGTGGGGTAGTTGTGCTCTGGCTACTGCGAAGGGTTCTCGTGCTCCTTTATACCTCTTCCCCCTTGATGTGGTCTTCACTTGTATCTACAACCTTTTTTCCTTCCGCCGTCTCACCTCTTCTCTGACTGGTTCCGGCTTCAAATCTCTCGTTGTTCCTCCCTTCCACCCTTTCTAGTCGGTCCATCATGGATTTCAGAAGGGCTTGGTTTTCCTCCATTTCTTTCCTCATGTTTTCTTCTATCTTCTCTACCCAGTCCGTAGTTGGACTTCCTAACCTATTGCCAATTATCTTCATATCCTGAGTCTTATGAATCGAAGACTATGTCTTGTTTTTCATGAGTGCTTCATATTCATCTTGCATAGCTTTCCTCCAGTTGTCATTGGTTAATGCCTTAGAAAATGTTTCTGAATCTTCAGTGTCAATAAAGGCTGAGAAAAATTTTAGCTTAAAGATGTCAGATTTAGATCTTGTAGCCATAGAATGAGAATACTGAATAGAAGGTTGAAAAATGGTTTGTGGTGGTAAAATGATAGTGTGGGGTTCATGGTCTGTATTGGAGTAGTATGTGTTTGAATGAATTAAAGAGTATAAATAGATCATGAGAAACTAAACTTTGTTCTTGAGAAGAGTTTATATTATTTGACTGTTGCAGTATAATGTCAAGATGAGTTATACATTCCACATGTTCTAATGAGGACACAATTAACCACTGCTGAGATTTTCTGAAGGTAAAGTAGACGAATGATATATTTGTGTAGAGTTATAATCAGTGTATGATTCAGTGGAGGATGCAGAAAGTTTAGAATTGAATGATAGATCAGAATTTAAAGGGTAAATAGATTCATCAAATATCATATGAATGGCAATAAAGATTAGAGCTAAAGGATGTATGTATCTATAGCCTTTATGATTAGAACTGTCCTAAGAATAAACATTTATTTGAGTGACAATCAAGCTTGCGCTAATTATAATCTCTAAGGAAATGAAAACAAGACAACCGAAACATTTGAGAAACTTATAATCTGGTTTAAATTTACACCGTATCTAAAAAAGAGATAAATTCCTAAGGACAACAATTAGAAGACTATTAATGAGAAAAACTGTAGTATGAAATGCTTCCTACCAAAATCTTAAAAAGTAACTTAGCTTGAGTTAACAAAGTGAGATCTATTTAAACTATATGTCTATGTTTTCTCTCTATAATACCATTTTGATGGTAAATATAATGATAATATGTAAACGCCATTGTACTCAATGAAGAATTTTGATGATGCAACGCTAGCTACATCGATGCACATTCACAACTGCAACGAAATATAAAAAGTCTTCGAAGCAAAACGACGCAAAGACAAAGCTCAATCAAGAAGCGTGATGCAAGATCTTATAATCTTTTTAGGACTTTAAATGTAAGTGAGTTGATATTCAAGTATTTTTAAGCTTATAGGATTCATGCATGCTCATATAAATCTAAGGGTGAAATACATAAATATTTTTGAACTGCATTACTGAGTTTTAGGTACTGAAACCGGCATATCGGTCCTTAGTAATGGCATACCGGTATCTCAGACCTCATTTGCAGGCTCTCTGGAACCAGTCTCATTCATACTGGCCTTCATACCGATCCTCACGTATGATTTTCATAGCTTGTGCAACCAGAAAACCTTCATACCGGCCTCCATACCGATAAACCTGAAGAAAAATAAGTCTTTGGAACCGACATGAACCATACTAGTGTCCATACATGTGAACTTATTTATTTTTTATACTCTCTGGAATCGGCATGAACCATAACGGTGAACCTGTGTGTTTTGCATACTTTCTAGAATCGGCATAACTCATACCGGTACCCATACTAGTACCCATACTGGTAGATGTGACATATTCAATACTCAACGGTAACTATTCAGCAAATATTTGAACTTCATATCAGCATACCGACCCCTGTAGTCCGACATACCGGTCTCGCAATGGAAAGTGGGTCTGCTCGAATATTTCACTATAAATTGGGGCCCTTTTTCCATTTTTATTGAGTTCTTACACCTTCTAACATTTTATTGAAAGCAACTTAGAGAGAAACGCAAATCTTCTTGATCATTTTGCTATCATCATTTCATAAGCTCATTATATACATCTTCATATACATCTTAGTGAGCTCAGATATATTTGGGTAACACACTCACTCTTCAATCTTTGTATTTTCTTAGTGAGTTCCCAAATAGTTTCTTAAACATTAACTTTTATTATCCAAAACACTTGTGTGAAATCCTTTGTGTGAGTTGTGAGTACTCTCAATGGTGGAGAGAAGCCTTGGTGAAAAAATCTATTGGTTGTAAGTTTATTGAAACTAGTGGAACTTTCAAGCGAGCTTGAAGAGAGTGGACGTAGGCAAATGATTAGACCGAACCACTATAAAATCGATGATGTATCTCTCTTCCTTTAACTTTAATTTTTATAATTTCATTTTGAATCAATAGTGTATTTTATAATTGTTGGTAAAGCTTGAAAGCTAAAAATTATTAAGATTTATAATTCCACATTAATTTTTTGATTACCCGATTCACCTCCCCTCTTAGGTATAATTGTTACTTGATAGTGCTTATATGGAATTTCATTTGGTATCATAGCTTGGACTTCTCGCAAAGGATTTGACCATCCGAGAAGAGATAATATGGCAACTACAAGCAATACGTCATTGAACCATACTTAGGGATTTTCGACAACTAGACCTCCATTCTACACCAGAATCGACTACAATTATTGGAAGATGAGGATGTTGAACTACCTCATTATCGTTGAGGTGTAATCATTCAAAGTGATCACTAGAGGTTCTAGAATGCCGATGAAGAAAGATAGCAACGGTGTGGATTTTCCAAAGGTGCAATACGAATGGAGGACTACATGGAAACCTCCAACAATGCAAATGCTCCTAATTATTTACTTTACGCAATTGATCGGAGCCAAATCAACAAACTTTTGAAATTTGTAAACGCCTATGAATTATAGAAGTCTTTGGAGATTGTGAATGAGGGAACTAGCCAAGTTAAAGAATCCAAGATCAATAGGTTCATGTGTGAGTTAGATAGCTTTAAGATGGAAATTGGTGAAGATGTTAAGAAAAATGATTTCAAGGTTCACAATGATTGTAAATCAATTAAATACTTTTGGAAAAAAACATTAGTACAAGTGATCAAGTCAAGAAGATCCTTAGGTCTCTTCCTAAAGAATATAGGATTCGCACATCCACCATCAAAGAATCAAATAATATGAACACTTTGAAGTTAGATGACTTGGTGGGAAAATTGTTGGAGTATGAGATGGAGGTCAAGATGGATTTGAAGGAAGCAGAAGATAGTAGAGGAAGAAATAATCTAACTTTAAAATCAAGTACAAGAAGAGAGGATAGTGAAAATTCTAGTGATAATGAAGATAGTGATGAGGATGTGGCAATACTTACAAGAAATTTCAAGAAGTTCCTCAAAAATAAAAAGTTCACCAATAGGAATAAATCACTTGTTTTGAGTGCAAGAAATCGGGCCACAAAGTTTTCGATTGTGCTATGAAGCGATTCAAGAGAAAGCTCAAAAAGAAGGCAATCAAGGCCACTTGGAGCGATATGGATTCAAACTCTTCAGATGAAGAAGATGCAAATAAGACAAACAACCTTGCCTTTATGGCTATTTATGATGATGACTTCGTCATTGAGAGTGAAGAAAAAAAGGTACATGATTCCTCATATTATGATGAATTACTTGATACATTTAATGAATTGCATGAATTATATGATTCATTAATAAAAAAAGAATAAATTGATCACATTCATCATCATTACTTGATCATGTTGGGGTTGGTGCTCAGAGCGCCAATTCCCCGTTGTATTTCCTTGTAAATACTATTGTAAACGTTTTATTATGAATAAAATGAGCAGTTTCTATAATATAATATATCTTCTTATATGGTAAAGACGTAATAGACCATAGAATGATTAGTCATGATGCAGTTGCAAAAGCGTCGCAACTGACATTGAGTTGTATTATGACGCTGTCATTCTTAGACTGTTCCTAGTCAAGGTTTACACTACTTGGTCAGTAAAGTAAACCTGTTGAGATCGGTACATGTCGTATACTGGAATATATGATTCCAGTGGTTTCTCAATGAACCATGAGTCTTGGAGACTCGTAAAGACGTGTAGGTGTTTATAGCGGATAAACACTGAACGACTCATCAAAGATTCTTAATGGATGGTACACCAACGTCAATAAGAATCTTCTTAGGTTGAGTAGGATTTGTGATTCTTCGACTTGAGATACCACTGTGGGCATATGAGACATCTTCCACACTTAGATGGCTGTCACGTCACCGATCTATTTAGATCAGACCTCCGCATGTTTGTTGGGTGTGGACAGATCCTCAGGGTGTCCTGTGTGTGTCGAGATAGGATTCATCAGTTCTGTGTATAGAGCATAGGTAGTCCATATATGATTAGCAATCAGATAAAAACCATGGGCCCGTGGTACACTTTAGATAGGGGTGGACATTATCGGATTCGGATCGGATCAGACCGAATCTGAATCCGATCCAATCCGAAATGCCTAGGGCTGTTTGATTCGTTCGGATCGGATCATCTTATCGAACTCGATCCGATCCGATCCGATAATTATCGGATCGGATCGATCCGAATTCGAATTGGATCGAATCGATCCGAAATCATCATATTTCGGATCGAATTAGTCCGATCCGATCCGAATTCGGTGGGTTTGAGTAAAAAAAATTGAGCGGATCGGATCGGATCGGATAAAATCGATCCGAAATAATTCAAATTTTTTTTATTTAATATGTAACGACGTCGTTTTGCATATTAAAAAAAATAATTCGATCGGATCGGATCGGATAAAATCCGATCCGATCCGAAATCCGTCGAACCGGACCAACTCGATTCGATCGGAATTGCTAATCGGATCGGATCCGATCCGATGCCCACCCCTAACTTTAGAAGTCAGTTCTAAGTATTCTTTTAGAGATTGCTAATAGAGACGTCGACCGGATTGTCCCCATAGAGATTTGACGTTTACATCTATATCTCTGGGATATATCCGGATACCTGTGACGGAGGAATTATACATATGCCATGACCTCGACCTGTATGATTTAGAGAGTTTATATGTGGTCGTCATAATTTACCGGTGGGTAAATTATGGACACGAAATTGGATTTCGTGACGGATATGCCTGAATCTAGAGAGTCTCACTAGTGAAATATACTCGTAGAGCACTAGGACAACTTTTATGAATAATACTGATGATTTATAAGTCGTTTAAAGGTTAAACGAAAAATACATGCGAATGGACCTAATAGTCATTTCTTAATTTTTGTGTATTTGTATTTAATAATAGATTTTATTAAATACACATTAATTAAATGTCAAATTGTGATATTTGACATATATCATAAATATATATGTATTTGGATATTTAAAGTAAATATAATACATATATTTAAAATATTTGTATTTAAATAATTATTTAATTGTTAAACAATTAAATTAATTAAAAGTATAAATATATTTAGTTTTGATATTTATTGGAAATGCCTTGAGTTGCTTTTGTTGACTTATTGAAATTCATTAAAGGTGTAATGATTCAAAATGCAAGTTGATAAAGCAAATTAATGAAACAAAAATTAAAATATCTAGATATTTTATATATACCAAATTCGGCCAACGGCATTTTGGTGGAGGTATATATTGTTTTGTTTCATTTCATTAGGTTAAGTGTTCATAAGTTACAAAACAAAACACAAAAGAGTTGAGAGAAAAAATTTGAAGGCAAAGAAGAAAAGCTTGGAAATCTTTGAGTTTTGTAAGTTTTTCTTTAAATCTTCCAACATAGAAAATATTTCTAACATGCTTAGTTACATCATGTGTTGCTAGGATGTTGTCTCTACACTTATAGTTTGTGTTTTAGTTGGTTGTGAACTTGTTTGAAGGATGTATGCATGTATGGTTATAAAGTAAGCTTGAAATGGTTTCAATGGCTTACTTTTGATTATTTGATAATCATGTTGTCATTCTAGAGTTGCTAAGCCACTCATTGATGACCTATAATTATTCTTGAGTTGTTTCATGATGGTGAGACATGTTTGGTGTGGTTTAGATTAAATTAAAATGATGGATTTAATTGATTTGGTAAGATTTATCAATTTGAAGAAATTATAAAATTAGGGTTCTTAACCCTTTCCAAATTTGGGGCCTTTCATATATGTGATGTATTATGATGTGCATATGATGCATATTAATTTTTTAGTTGATTGGATTTGATCTTGGCATGTTTTGAACATAAAAGGACCAAATTACAAAAACTGAAAAATCTGGGGGGGTTTCGGCAATTAGAAAAAAATTGGGGATTTTGTTGCAATCTGATTTTGATGTGTTGGACATGTTGGAAATCATTTTAGAAATGATTTAGAATCACCCAAAATTATATTTGATAATGTTAGGACTAAAATGATCAATTTACAAAGTATTGGGGCAATTCGGTAATTACCAAGAAATTTGATTTCTTGTGTAATTTTTCAGAATTTGATAATTGAGTAATTAAATAAATAAGTTTATTTAATTGATCCAAGAAAAATTTTGAAATCTGAAAATTTTGATTTTCCGCGATTTCGTTGCGTTACCGGATTTTCGCTATAAAACCCCTACAAAATGGTATCAAAGCGAGTCTGATTCTGGACACCCTAATATGATTATGCCTTTTAAATTCAAAGTTTGATTCAATCTTTACTTTATACATGCATGTGTTTATTTAATTTGATTAAATAAATTAAAAATCATCTTTTGCGGAAAATCCCTAATTAATAAGGTTTATGTTAATTATGTATTTGATGCATGTTACATGGTCTGTCTTGTCAATACGGTTTATGGATATTTTTCTGTGACTACATCCGAGATCCTACCAAAGCTGTGAGGGTGTAGTCGATAGAAATTTATTTATGCCGGATGTATATCTGATACTAGATAAATTCAAGCAAAAGTGGAATTTTGAACGTGCCAAAGCTTCAAAGTTACGCAAGTAGCTTGAGTTTATCATTGACGAGTTTAACCTTGGTACACCTCCTTGTGAACGTGCCAAAGCTGTCACAACGAGAAACGACCATGACCAGAAACCAATGAGTCACTATTGAGTGATTGACAAGGAGTTGTCTACCTGATGAATATACGTAGGCGAGAACGTGCCAAAGCTGTGAGCTGAAATATATTCATGGGATCCACCTTTCACTATTTGTATTTAATTTAATTATTAAATCTTTGTATTCTATTTGGGGATTACAGTATTGCATGATTTAGTGGGAGGGGCATTTTGAGATTAAAAATCCATGATCTAGTTAATGTTTTTGATATTATATGAAACTGTTTTATTTCTGCTAACCGTTTTTCGTAATGTATATGATAGATTAGCGATGGCGGCATAATCGTCTAATCCGTTTGCGCGTATGTTGGATACGAACAAACTTAAAGGCGCTGAGAACTTC
This sequence comes from Zanthoxylum bungeanum, assembly GCA_019454045.1. Taxonomy (NCBI): domain Eukaryota; kingdom Viridiplantae; phylum Streptophyta; class Magnoliopsida; order Sapindales; family Rutaceae; genus Zanthoxylum; species Zanthoxylum bungeanum. Next base: position 13,415 of record SKCR01036591.1, read on the forward strand.
ACCAATTGGGATTTGGATTTAAGGATTGTCCTTGATTCCGAGAAGTTAAGATATGTACTTGAGGGTCCGCTGCCCCTTGCTGTGTCTGAGAACGCAACACCAGAGGAACACCAAGTTTTCCAAGCTTGGAAAGATGATGATTTAAAAGTTAAATCATACATCTTAAGTTCATTGGCACCGAGACTCAAGAAACAATACTATGGCATGACAGATGCGTATAGTATGATGATGCGATTAAGAGAATCGTTTATGAACCAAGAACAAATTATTGTTCATAAGTTACAATGGAACTATTCCATGTGTGACTGGACGTGGGGCAAGCTGTGAGCTCGCATGTTCTTCACATGATCGATTTGATCGATCAACTGAGGCAACATAATCTCCATCTGAATGACATTCTCGGTAGGAGTGTCATTCTTGGTTCGCTCCCAGCTTCATATCGCCAATTCGTGATGTATTTCAACATGAATGGGATTATCTGTTCCTACCATGAACTGTATATGATGCTGATCACAGCGGAAGAGGACCTATGAAAGAGAGTACCGACTCACCCTCTGAAACCTACTTCACTTTCTGCTTCTTCCCAGACCTAGTCAAAGGGAAAGAAGACGAAAGCGAAAAAGAAGAAGGGTTTCAGTTCTCAACCACAGGGAAAGATAGCAAAGCCCAAGAAGGCTTCTGACGATAAATGCCATCACTGCAGCAAAATCGGGCACTGGAAAAGGAACTGTCCTGACTACATTGCCCAGATAAGGAATACGAGAGCATCTACATCAGGTACATTTATTTTTCCAGTTATTGATATCTCACTGGCTTGTGAAGCTGTTACAACCAGCTGGATTTTAGATTCTGCTTGTTATGTTCACATTTGCAATTCGTTGCAGGTGCTGAAGGAAAGTAAGAAACTGAAGCCTGGAGAGATGCAGTTGCGTTTTGGGAGTGGAGACTCTCTGGATGCAGTTGCAGTAGGAGTATGCGAGATCTCTTTGCCGAATGAGAATCTTTTGTTGTATGATTGCTACGTTGTACCAGGATGTGTAGCAAATATTATATCTCTTTTTGTATTAGATACAGAAGGTTATCGTATTAATATTAAGAACTGTTCTTTGTATTTATATGATAAACGTAATATTCAGATCCTTTGTTGTCCAAATGAGCATGGTCATTACACATTGCATACTTCTAAAGATATTTTGAATACTGGGATTAATAAACGTAGTTTACCTGTTGTTAATAATACTGAACTTTGGCATATGCGGCTAGGTCATATATGTGTTAAACGCCTTACCCAATTGGTTAGGAATGGTTTGATACCAGATCTCACCATTGAACCATATCCAACTTGTGAATCGTGTATTCAGGGTAAGATGACCAAAGCCCCATTTTCTGGTGTTGGACACCGCGCCACTAACTTACTGAAACTCGTACATTCTGATTTATGTGGTCCACTAAGTCAGACTGCTCACAGTGGTTATTCATACTTTGTTACCTTTACTGATGATCTGTCATGGTACGGTTATATCTATCTGATGCGACATAAATCGAAAACCTTTGAAAAGTTCAAAGAGTTCCGAAATGAAGTAGAAAAACAAATTGGTCAATCTATTAAATGCCTTCGATCTGATCGAGGCGGCGAATATATGAGCAGTGAGTTCATGGATTATATGAAGGAGAATGGGATTCTCACTCAATATACTCCTCCAGGTACTCCACAGCACAATGGAGTGTCTGAGAGGAGAAATCAGACTTTATTGGATATGGTCCGATCAATGTTGAGTTTTACAGATTTGCTATATTACTTATGGGGTTACTCTATTTTAACAGTTGCACATCTTTTGAATAAGATTCCTTCAAAAGCTGTTTGTACGACTCCGTATGAGATATGGACCGGTAGGAAACCAAATCTTAATTATATTAACGTTTAGGGTTGTCTTGCCTATGTGAGGATGACTCAGCAATATAAGTTTTCACCTCGAGAGAAAAAGTTTAGGTTTGTTGGATATCCTTCGAATACAAAAGGATATTTGTTCTATGATACCGAGCATCGAAATGTGTTCGTAGCTCGCTTCACAAAATTTCTAGAAGTATAATTTTTGTCAGAATGTGGTAATCATAGACAGGTTGAACTTGATGAAGTCCAACATGAAAACAACGAACCAACGGAGGAACCTGAAGTTCAAGTAGATGAAGAACCTTCAACACACACACACCGTAGGTCACAAAGGGTATTTAGACCTCCTGAACGCTTGTATTTGATAAAAGAAAAGAGTCTCGATGTTCTTTTAGTTGAAGAGACTGATCCTTTTACCTATAGAGAATCGATGTTGGACATCGACTTCGTGAAATGGCAAAGTGCCATGAAATCCGAGTTAGACTCAATGCATGAGAATCAAGTTTGGGACTTGGTTCCGCTTCCAGAAGGAATTGTTCCTATCGATTGTAAATGGGTTTACAAGAGGAAGCGCGGGCCTGATGGAAAGGTTTAAACCTATAAGGCCCGACTGGTAGCAAAAGGTTACACGCAGCGACCTGGCATCGACTACGATGAAACTTTTTCGCCAGAAGCAATGCTTAAGTCTATTAGGATTTTTCTTTCTATAGCTGTGTATCATGACTACGAGATTTGGAAAATGGATGTCAAAACGGCTTTTCTAAATGGATTTCCTGATGAAGAAATCTATATGGAACAGTCGGAAGGTTTTGCGTCCAACGAAAACTCGGGTATGGTATGTAAGCTTAAAAAGTCTATTTATGGACTTAAACAAGCTTCACGAAGTTGGAATCTTCGATTCGACGAGATTATTAGATCGTCTGGTTTTCACAAGAATTCGGAAGAATCCTGTATGTATCAGAAGGCCAGTGGGAGCATGGTTGTATTTTTAGTCCTCTATGTTGACGACATCCTAATCATTGGGAATGATATAAGAATCTTCTCGGGTTGAGTAGTATTTGTGATTCTTCGACTTGAGATACCACTGTGGGCATATGAGACATCTTCCACACTTAGATGGTAGTCACGTCACCAATCTATTTAGATTAGATCTCCACATGTTCGTTAGGTGTGGAAAGATCCTCAAGGTGTCCTGTGTGTGTCGAGATAGGATTCATCAGTTCTGTGTACAGAGCATAGATAGTCCATATATGATTAGCAATCATATAAAAACCATGGGCCCGTGGTATACTTTAGAAGTCAGTTTTAACTGTTCTTTTAGAGATTCCTAATAGAGACGTCGACAAGATTGACCCCATAGATATTTGGCGTTGACATCTATATCTCTGGGATATATCCGGATACCTGTGACAGAGGAATTATACATATGCCATGACCTCGACCTGTATGATTTAGAGAGTTTATCTGTGGTCATCATAATTTACGGGTGGGTAAATTATGGACACGAAATTGGATTTTGTGACGGATATGCCTGAATCTAGAGAGTCTCATTAGTGAAATATACTCGTAGAGCACTATGGCAACTTTTATGAATAATACTGATTATTTATAAGTCGTTTAAAGGTTAAACGAAAAATACATGCGAATGGACCTAATAGTCATTTCTTAATTTTTGTGTATTTGTATTTAATGATAGATTTTATTAAATACACATTAATTAAATGTACATTAATTAAATGTCAAATTGTGATATTTGACATATATCATAAATATATATGTATTTGGATATTTAAAGTAAATATAATACATATATTTAAAATATTTGTATTCAAATAATTATTTAATTGTTAAATAATTAAATTAATTAAAAATATAAATATCTTTAGTTTTGATATTTATTGGAAATGCCTTGAGTTGCTTTTGTTGACTTATTGAAATTCATTAAAGGTGTAATGATTCAAAATGCAAGTTGATAAAGTAAATTAATGAAACAAGAATTAAAATATCTAGATATTTTATATATACCAAATTCGGCCAACGGCATTTTGGTGGAGGTATATATTGTTTTGTTTCATTTCAATAGGTTAAGTGTTCATAAGTTACAAAACAAAACACAAAAGAGTTAAGAGAAAAAGTTTGAAGGCAAATAAGAAAAGCTTGGAAATCTTTGAGTTTTGTAAGTTTTTCTTTAAATCTTCCAACATAGAAAATGTTTCTAACATGCTTAGTTACATCATGTGTTGCTAGGATGTTGTCTCTACACTTATAGTTTGTGTTTTTGTTGGTTGTGAACTTGTTTGAAAGATGTATGCATGTATGGTTATAAAGTAAGCTTGAAATGGTTTCAATGGCTTACTTTTGATTATTTGATAATCATGTTGTCATTCTAGAGTTGCTAAGCCACTCATTGATGACCTAGAATTATTCTTGAGTTGTTTCATAATGGTGAGACATGTTTGGTGTGGTTTAGATTAAAATAAAATGATGGATTTAATTGGTTTGGTAAGATTTATCAATTTGAAGAAATTGTAAAATTAGGGTTTTTAACCCTTTCCAAATTTGGGGCTTTTCATATATGTGATGTATTATAGTGTGTATATGATGCATATTAATTTTTGAGTTGATTGGATTTGATCTTGGCATGTTTTGAACATAAAAGGACCAAATTACAAAAACTGAAAAATTTGGGGGGATTTCGGCAATTAGACAAAAATTGGGGATTTTGTTGCAATCTGATTTTGATGTGTTGGACATGTTGGAAATCATTTTGGAAATGATTTAGAATCACCCAAAATTATATTTGATAATTTTAGGACTAAAATGATCAATTTACAAAGTATTGGGGCAATTCGGTAATTACTAAGAAATTTGATTTCTTGTGTAATTTTTCAGAATTTGATAATTGAGTAATTAAATAAATAAGTTTATTTAATTGATCCAAGAAAAATTTTGAAATTGGAAAATTTTGATTTTCCGCGATTCCGCTGCGTTACTGTATTTTCGCCATAAAACCCCTACAGCTATCAATAGTGAGTTGATTTTATCCTACAAAACCATCCTTGGGAGTTGGTTGATCTTCCTCCGGGTTATTGATAAGTGTGATTTATACACACTTATTCATGCATCATTAGCTTATTATTTTGTTAGATTTTGTGCCGTTTGATGTGTTTTGTAGTTGTGTTGTGATTTAGTGACATGAAACATTAGAGCATGGATATTGGGGCAAATGTACGTGTTTTTGGAGCTTACGGACACATTGGAAGCACACGAGAAAGTAGAAAACGCAGAAAAACCTATTCTGAAAATTTGGCCTGCGTCGCAACGCTGATGCAAGACACAAAACTCCCGAGAGTTTGGCGTTGCAATGCCACTTCTGGTTTCACGACAACCAGACAGACTCCAGACATATAATTTCCTGAGGATTTGGCGTCGTGACGCCGTGATAGAATCCTGCACTTATCAAAGAAATTAGTAGTCTATGGTAAAATGACTCTAGGATTTTCCTATAAATATAACAGTGCGTCCAAAACCCTAGAAGATTTTGGAGACACAGCAAAAGAGTTCAAAGTAAAAAATTTAGAGAGATCCTAAGGAGGAGATTGAGGAGACGAAGGTGGTGAAATGTGAAGACAAAGGAATTTGATTCGGGTTTTATATCATATTTTTCTTCTTTAAACTCTTCTAATAATTACAATGTTTGTGACTCAGATGTTGTTGTTCTTTAATTTAGTCATGAACTAAATCTGTTATTCTAGAGTATGATGTAGCCTAATATTTGAACCTATGTATTGATTGTCAAATAACTTTTATGAAGTTTCCATTCAGTTATTTATATTTTCTTGTGCTTAATGTTTTTCATTTGTTGGCCACAAATTAGATGATTTCATATTTGAAAACTATCACTCAGGAGAGGGGAATTCGAATAGGATCTAGAAAATATAACCTAGGAAATTTATAGAGTTCAGGAGAACCTATAATTCCTTTGAAGCTGTTAAAAAAGAATAACCAAGTATAATGAATTGTTAATTATTAGATTTTTATAGGGATATTGAAATCGGTAATTAATAATATTTTCACTCGGCACTCGGGAGAGTGAGTAGAATAAATTAGGATTCTTGGCTTATAAACTCAGAAACTGAATAATAGTTAATTGGCATAATAAATACATATGGGATAGCTAGGCGAAGTCAGACTCTAAAATTCATCTCATACTGATCTTTTCAATAAAATCGTTTTGGGTTATTACTTGTTTTATTTTTTAAATATCCATTTAGTTCACTCTAGATTGTGTTTCTAAATAAAGTTAGGGTTAGTAATTATAGTACTTAGTGCAAATAGGGTTTCAATTCCTGTGGGTTCGACATTCTTACTCATCTTTCCTAAAACTTGACACTGTACACTTACGGTATGAAAATCTCACAACAGTTGTAAGTCGTTGGCTTACTAATGGATTTTCAAATGGAAAATAAAGCCGGATGGATTAATAGATAAGTACAAGATAAGACTTATCATAAGGGTTTTTAGACAAAAAAAAATACATTGATTACTTTGATAACTATTCACCAATGACTTGTATCACTTCAATAAAAATACTTATAGCCATAACAGGTATATTTGGTCTTGAAATACATCAAATGGATGAAAAGAAGATATTCTTAAATGGTGAATTAGATGAGGAGATTTATATTGAACAACAAGAAGATTTCAATATTCTTGGGCAAGAAGAAAAAGTGTGCAAACCCTTGTACGGATTAAAATAAGCACATAAACAATGGCATGAGAAATTTGACAAATAGATGTTGTCAAGTGGATTCAAAATCAATGAGTGTGATAAGTGTGTGTATACTAAATCAACTCAAAAAGGATATGTCATTGTGGTCTCTATGGAGAGGATATATTAATAATTGGTAGTAATCATAAGATGATTCAGTCAACCAAAAATATTTTGACTAGCAAATTTGACATGAAAGATTTAGAAATGGCTTATGTAATTTTAGGAATTAAAATTTCCAAAATATTAAATGGATATATATAGTATTTATACTTGAGAAATATAATAAAAGAGATCTGAACGTGGCTAGAACTCATATGCACCTAACATTTTGTCTGACAAAGAATACTGGTTCGAACATATCGCAATTAGAGTATTGAAAATCATCAGAATTCTGATGTATCTCACGAATTTCACACAATCAGATATCGCTTAAGCCATAAACAGGCTAGGAAGATAAACGAGTACTCCAAGACATAACCACTGGAAGGCCATAGTAAGAGTTTTGTTGTATCTAAGAGAAACTTTAAAATATGGTCTACACTATACAAAAATATCTTGTTTTTCTAGAAAGATACAATGATGCTAACTGGATATTTGATACAGTGTATTCCAAGTCCACGAGTGGATTTATTTTCATACTAGGGGGTGCAACCGTATCATTGAAATCCTCGAGACAAATATGTATTGCCTGGTCTACTATGGAGTCTGAGTTCATAGCATTAGACAAAGCTGGAGAAGAAGTGGTGTAGCTTTGAAATTTCTTAGAGGATATTCCAAACTGGCCAAAATAGATGCTAACTATAAGCGTATATTGTGACGGCCAATCGGGTATTAGAATAGCCCAAAATACAAAGTATAATTGTAAGTCTTAACTGTAAAGGAACCTAGGACACCACTTATCTCCACATTGGTATGATATTGTCCACTTTGGGCCTAAGCCCTCATGGATTTTCTCTTGGGCTATACCCAAAAGGCCTCAAAGCAATGAAGATACATGTCCATCCTTATATGCCATGTTCTTCCCCATTTCTAACCAATGTGGGATTTTGGGACTTTGTTTGCACACCCAACAATCCTCCCCTCGAACAAATGACCACCGAGCCTCCCCTCAAATGATCATCCATCCGTCCACTCTAGCCCAGGCCAACTCCTCTTCACCATGTTGGGATTAGGACACGTCAATGAAGACCGGAGCACACCGCCTATCTAACCGAGCACATTCACGGATCACGATCGAGGCTCACCACCTTTTTGTTCGGTATTCCGAGGATTCATCCACATGGATAACTTCAGGGCATGACTCTGATACCACTTGTAAGGGAACCTAGGACACCACTTATCTCCACATTGGTATGATATTGTTCACTTTGGGCCTAAGCCCTCATGGATTTGCTCTTGGGCTATACCCAAAAGGCCTCATAGCAATGAAGATACATGTCCATCCTTATATGCCCATGATCTTCCTCATTTCTAACCAATGTGGGACTTTGGGACTTTGTTTGCACACCCAACATTAACACATACATGGAAGACACAATACTATAAGGAAACTACTCTTGAGCGGTATAATTTCATTAGATTATGTCAAATCGAAGGAAAACCTAGCAGATCCACTTACTAAAGGTTTACCTTGAGAGTAAGTTGAGAAGTTATAGAGGGGAATGAGCTTGAATCCTATAATTTAAGAATTTTCATTGTGGAAACCCAACCTAACTGACTAGAGATCCTAAGATCTAGGTTTAAAAGGGACAACCAAAATTTTATGCAATTCAAACCAAGCACTGTAAAGTTTTATACTCTTTCTCATTCCTATAAATGACGAAAAGTTTTATTTGTCAAGGTTAGGGTAACCTAAGGCTTTGAATGATCACTATATTAAGATAAGAGTTCTAGTTGGGGTAATGACAAAATACCTTATACAATTGATCACTTATTTCAAGTAAGAATTGATGTTACTTCTATGAGAATTTTAAGCCTAGATTTCCTAAAGAAATTAATGAAGCCAGAACCAATATTTACGGTCAAATTGAACACAACCGTAAAATGGGAAATGGTCAAAGTAAAGTTATGTGATGGCTGTTGTCTATGTTTACACAAACGATGGAACAATTCAAGACTATAGTCACTAGTTTGCCAAGTAAATTCGATAGTCATTTACTAAGAAAGGTTCAAGGTGAAGACTACATATCCCGATGAAGTTTTATTTCATTAAAACCTTTAAGTATCTGCATTAATATTTAGAAAATTTTGGGGCAGTGTAGGAAAATTTCTAATTAATAGGTGCATTTATAGGGTGTCTTTTGAAAAGTCATGTCCTTTAAAATTTGGCTTTTAGGAAAGACACAAATTGAATGATATAATCTTTAAAGTAAAAGAACATAACCCTTTAAATTGAAAGCGTATCTTGGAGGGTTATAACTTAGGATTACATCCTTGAAGTTAAATGTGTCTTTATAAAGGAAACTCTTCATGTCTATAAAAGTTCTCATTCAAGTATTCAATTCTTTCATTTGTCCTTAGGCATATTAAGAGAGTTTAAGGCTTACCAAAAGAATAAGAGAGTTTCCATCATTTTCAAGTTCAAGTTCTTGAAAAAAAAAAAAAAAGGATTGTCCCTTAAACAAGAAGTCACTAAGAATCCTGGGAGAACATTAGCCATATATCCGTAGAGTACCGAGCGTGACAAATAAGTTCTTAAGGACGGAGAAAAATTCGACTTGGTATAATCTACAAACTACACATAATTTACAGGTTATTCTATCTCTTTGGTTAATATTTTTTTAATGAATTACATGATGATTTTATCATTTATATGCATATGAATTATGCATGATTAACTAATTAACACCACATTCCCCTAACAATAATATGACTTTATATTTACTCCAGTACGTGCGAAAGGGTGAGAATATTTACATGTGTAGCATAAAAAGATATCATGAAAAATTATAATTAGCGTTAAGCTAATAACAAAGTTGATGTGCTTATTGTAGAATTTTTTTCATTACCTTGTGCAAATCGATGCGGTTCTAACCCCTTATACACTTATGAGAGGAATATGTGTAAACCCTGAAGAAATTAGAAACTAACTACAATAATTTAAGACACATTATAATTATTGTTTATACTGTTAAAAGAATACACCCTTAAGCCTAATTAAGTTCTACATTCTTAATCTTGCAATAATAAAATAACTGAAAATAAGCATAGCAATAAACAAAATCAACACAGATTTTTTGATGAAGTGGAAAACTCTTGACAGAGAAAAATCATTTCGAATATAGGTTACCACCTGAATTCACTAGTAGGGAAAACTTACATTGATGGTTATAAGATATGTGGTAAAAAAAATTTCGACTCAAATACCTCACCTGTAATAACCCAAAGAAACTCTCAGAACATCCACCAAGCAGTCTTTTTCATAACCTTTGAAGTGTCTGAGTGAATCAAATTCGTGAACTCATGATGTCGGAACTGTTGGGGTTTGGGGGCGCGCGCGGCGGAAGCGCGGTTCGGGCGAATTTTAAATTACCGAATAAATTATTCAATATCAAATATGAATAATTCACTCATATTTCACCTAAACATATTTATTCGATATCAAATAACGACATAAATAACCAAGAAACGTCGCGAAACTTTTATGAAAACGTTTTTCTGTAAAATGGCATAAAACACGTTTTTGACCGAACCGACTACCCAATACACATGAGGGCTGCCCAGGTCAGCCCCAATAGTGTTAGGGCAGTTCATGGACTGCCCGAACAGTGACCAATTCACTGTTTGGGCAGCCGTCACTCGGTTGGCTCAAAAGTTACCCGGTAACGTCGTTTTTCGCTGTTTTCGCTTATTTCAACTCCGAAACAATTTCCGGTAATTGTTCCAACACCCAAAACACATCCAATACATTCAAATAACATCATTTTCATCACAATAAACCCAATTTTTCCAGATCTGATTTTGCAACAAAAATAATCAATTTTTCATGCTTTAATCCAACGTTTTCAACATTAATCTAATTAATCTTAACAGCAACCAAAGTCACCACAAATGAACCACCCAAGAACAATTCTAGGTATTACAATAGTGGTCATAACACTCTAGAATGGCAACATATCATCAAATGATGAAATTAAATAAATATTGCAATAATATTATCCAATTCTACTTCACACATGCTCAACACTTCCAAATCCATCTTCCAACACCAAAAGCCCCAATTTTAACAAGTAAAGAAAACCCTAGAACTATTCTGGAACACAAGAACAAGAAATTAAATTTCTAAACTCAAGAATATTAAAGATTACCTTTTAATCTCCAATTTTCCTAAGCTTTTTCTTGAATTTTTCTTCACTTTCTTCCTTTGTTTCATCAAACAAAATTGGAGTGTATTTTTAAGGTGGGTTTCGGCCATGGAAGCAATTGGAGAAGAAAAGAAAATTTTTTTACATTAAAAATACCAATTGCCGACTTTGATAAGGGCATTTAGGTCAATTTGTAATTTAATTTCATTAAATTAATATCAAACTTTATGTTGGCAAATCAAATTTGCACACCTAAAGTTTAATTAAAACATGATATATGTCACCACTAATAATTAGACATTTATCATAACAATTATGAAAAATGGATATTATTTAATTATTCAAATATTTAACATTTAAATATCTAAATAATTAATTAATATAATTATTATAATATATGTTTTTTTTATTTACATTAAATAACAAATACATATATTAATGGCATGTGTCAAAGTCTCATTTGACAATTAATTAATGTGTATCTAATCAAATTATGTATCAAATACAAATACACAATAATTACGATTGGCCAAAAGCCCATAAAGGATGTGTTTTCGTTTAACCGTTTAAACGATACGAATTAACTCATTTAATCTGGTGAAGTATTATGAATAATCTGTATTATTCATAACGTGTTGCCCAAGTGCTCAACGAGTACACTTCATATTGTGGGACTCTCTAAGTTTAGGTTTATCCGTCAAGAAATCCAATTTCGTGTCCATAATTCACCCACTCATGAATTATGACGACCACGGATACTCTCACTAAACTATGCAAGTCGAGGTCATTGCATACGTATAATCCCTCCGTCACAGGCTATCCATATTATACCTAGGATATAGATAATAACGTCAAATCTGTATGGTATAATATAGTCGACTTTCAAATTTACGATCTCTAAATAACACTCGGAACTTGCTTCCGAAGTTATACCACGGCCATGGATTTACTAGATCGAAAACACGCGTAGGATGCCTATGCCCTATACACAGGACTGACGGATTCTATCTTGATACGCACAGGATATCATGAGCATCAATCCACACCCAACGAACATGCGGAGATCTGATCTAAATAGATTGGTGACGTGACTGCCATCAAAGTGTGGAGGATAACTCATATATCCACAGTGGTATCTCAAATCGAAAGACCGCTATGCTCGCTCAACTCGAGAAGATTCTTATTGACGTTGGTATACCATCTATTAGGAAATCTTCAGTGAGTCGTTCAATATTTATCAAATAAATACCTACATGTCTATACGAGTCTCCCGAGACTCATGGTTCATTGGGATAAACCATCAAACCAAGTCACGATATACGACATGTACTGGTCTCATCGGATTTCACTAACAGACCCGTGTTAGCAAATCTTGACCATGAACTTTATTTAAAGATATACAACTTATAGTGACGCTTCCCAATATCAATTACAAACTACGTTGTAACTGCGCACTACGTTGTAAATCCTAGGGTCTTTGTCTAATATACACATATCACTAAATCAGATTTAGTTTCAATCTAATCATAATTAGATATCTAATCACAATTAGATCGAATATGTATATAAAATACAAGTGGTGCTACCATTAAATAAGTAATATTATTTAACAAAATGAATTGTTCATATTTATGAATCGGACATAAATACGATCCGGATTGGCACTCTGAGCACCAACTCTAACAATTTCTCTCACTTGCTCTAGTGCCAATCCACGGTATCATATACACATCTCAATGTGTATCACATACTCATGGCCCTCAAGAGCTCACCTAGCACTCAAGAGGTAGGCAACAACAAGTAAGCCACTTTAATAAATTGAGTCTGTCCAACAAACCCAATTGTTTTCCTTAGCCAACATCATTCATATTTTGTAGAATCCAAGTTCTACATCAATATGACTTAGATGCGACATCAATATTGTGCTATAGCTACTAAGTTGTCTATGTATTTAAGGATCAAATCCAAATATTATGTAGACAACCGCAAGCACAACTCTAATATCAAAACTTATAATCTATAAGGTCACTATGCAACTTCATAAGTCAATACTTCATAAGTTGCAACTAATTCCACTAACATAGTAGAATTATTTGAGACACTCCCACTGCATCTTTTCTGACTTCATATGACGTAGACCATCTAACGTCATAATTAGACTCAAAACTAATCTGACCCTAATGGTTGCAGATTATATTCTCCATGAATAAGAAACACGTTCTTAATATCTCAAAGATAACAAAGAACATGTTTCAAGATCCATCATATGGTTTATAGGGTATCAAAATAGCTTGTAACTATTACGATTAAATTGATATCTTTAATCGTACATAATATTTTATTCATTATGCTATCATCATATGATGCATCAAATGGACCAGACATTCTAATTAATTTCTCTTTCGACAAAGAAATCATCATTTATGAAAGATTAATACTATATACAAAAGATACACTAACTGTCAAACAATTATACTAACTGTCATACAGATAGTTTTAATGTGTCCTTTATTAGATCATATCTAATTCATGACTGATGGGAGTTTCTCACATGTCTCTTAGTTTTATATCATATAAAAAACTTTATATCAAATATAACATAGACTACTTCCACTGCTTTCACGGAGAAAAGAAGACTTAGGTAAACTTTTTACCTCACAAATATTTCATTATTACATTAATAATGATAATGTCATTAGGATATATAACACTAGAAAGAAATTTGTACGCTTCTATCACATATGTATTCTCTGTGCTTTGATAAAATCAGATAATCTGACTGTATCAAAATTAGAGAACACAGATTTTCAGAAAGCTTAACTGAGTCTACAATTGGCTCTATAAGCCAATTTATCAAACTGTGATCTTAGCAGAATACAAACTCTAGGGCCATTCTAGAATGAACTCTTCGAACAAAGAAACCACAACAGATTTCTCATTCGAAGAAAACATTCAGGAATGCCACTTTGAATTCTTTAGCCAAAATACATAGTTTAATATCAACATTAATCAATAGATCTTTTAATTGTTCAATTAGTGCGACTGGAGACAAGTTTTCTCAAAATCTACAATAGATCAGTGAGTATAATTTTTCTCATTGTCATACTATAAATGTCAAACCTTTATCAAGCTCACTTTGCTTTTGCTTCGCAAATAATTTGCATATTTTATGAACGATTCATAACGAAAGCTTAATCAAATTCAAAATTTGATCGTAGTAGGCTATGAACAATCTTAGATCTATGGTTCAATGGTAATTTCCGAAATCGATATCAAATATCGCTCTCACTATAAGTTATAGGATAATTTTCTTCAATAAGAAAACAAAAGAATCATTGAGTATCAAATACTTTGTAAATGATTTTGACATCCTATTGGACTTATACGGAAGATACCGTAGGGTCATTTCATCTTATTAATTATGTAGTTCCAATTTAGTTTATCACTCTCACATTTGACTTCACTAAGTCAAGTCTTTTCTACAATGGTAAACATCCGATGTTACACACCAAGTAATAAAATAATTTTATTGCTCGGGATCGTAGAAAAGATATTCTATCAAATATGATACAATATTCTATTAAATAGAACAAATGATAAACTTTTACTTGTACCTCCGAGGCGCAAGTGTTAGGGATATGCCCTATACCAAACTTATGGATGGGCTATATGTACATGTATTTGTAATATTTTCATTAATTAATAAAATATCAATCTTTATTATACGTGTCTTACATAACAAATATGAATCATCAACACTGTAATAAAGCCCTTGGAGTAATAAGACGATGGCTTCCACTCCTTATGAGAATCATTACTCTTAAATGTTCCTAGTCATAGTTTTATAAATAATCTGGGCGTTCACAAAGCGGAGAGACTAGCATGATGATATGATCCACCTTTAAGTGGGGTAGCCAATCTCATAGGCTACTAGTGGAGATCTGTATGCTTGGTGTTTCACATGGATGCATGAGTTGCTCGTGTCCATCGAACTGACCACCGAATGTTTTCAAATGGAGTGTTTATCTCATGTGTCTGTGAGAACTTTCATGTATCGATTATATGACTAGTCCTTAGACTTGAGGTCTTTACAATCTTATGTGTGGATCAAATAACTTTGACACTCTCCTTCCCCGGTTCAAAAAATCCGGTCATAAGGGTATGATTGAGTCATTTGTTGAAACACATGAAGTTTGTAAAGATATAGCAGAGAATCGCCACTCTCTCAGATAATATTTTCTTATAAGAGTAGTATTCCAGTTTGCGGGTTGATATGTGTGATCAGTGCTTGAGACTGTGGCCACAGCGGAAGAATCATGTGAGATTCTTGGGTTAGCACGATTCATGACACTATCAACACCATATCTTTGACCATATAGGTAGACACTTTCCGTACCCTAGTTTAATAGGTGGGGATACAGTGAGGCGAGGGACCGTATTATATGTAAATCGCATACAGAATGAGTATATATATCTTTCCTTCTCATTTGGGGGCCTTGACATGTTGCTAGATGTCAACCTTGGTCATTGAAATCGAACGACCATCTGATCGGAGGATAATTTATGTTCAATTAAATTATCACGATTCATTTCATTTCCAACTTGAGGGGAACCCAAAAGGTCACACACAATAAAGTCGAAATCAATGGTTAACAGTGCACAATACAAATATAACAGCATATATGATTGTTGTATGAATTGTTCCTAAATGGTTCAATGTGTTTAATTATTGAATAGATCATTCATGAGGTTCCATAGTGGCTTAGGGATTGGTGAATGACAATGGGGGCACTTTGGGAATTGGAATTAAAAAAAAATTACCTTTCACATGAATAGTAACATGAATAGTAATATGAATAGTAAAAAATTTTGTTATTTGTTTTGAATTCCAATTCGGCCCAAACTCTTATTATGATTTTATAATCTCATTAAACCACTAAATTAAGTTCCAATGGCTAAGATTAAATTAACTTTTATCCCACATCGGATTCTTAATTAATTTTGTTGTCTTTGGAGCACTATATAAACCCAAAGAATTCTTCACAAAATTTTTGTACCAAACCTTTCATATCTTGGGTTTATATAAGTGAGCAACTCTAAAGTTTAAGAGTAAGCCACTGATTTAGAGGATCCTCAAGTCTTATTGACTAGAGGAACCTCAAGTTAAATTTTTGAGGTATTTTCTTAGGCTAGCACCAAGGGCAAATACCCGTGCACTCATGGCGTAGTCTAGCCGTTGAGTTGGCTTTGGTGTGTGCATCTTTGGAGGCCACACACTTGGGTGGATCTTTGGAACGTGAAAGAGCTTGATGAGTTCGAGGAAAGCTTGTAGATTGGAGGGAGGACTGGAGAAGTCTTCGGTTCAAGTAAGTCTTTTTCTTCCTTTATTTTAATTAGAATTCTTATGATAGTTAGCATGTTTAGGTTTATGTTCTTTGCATGTTTTATGAGTTTTTATGCTTAGAATGTATAGTAACATGCCTAGGCTTGTAGAATAATCAAAACAAATGGGTCTTGGGCAAAGGGAAAGCGGCATAATAATTTTTGATTTTCCGCTGCGCACTCGCGGGCGCTTCCCAACAGTGTTATCAGAGCGCCATTTTTGTTTTGATTAGTTTTCTCTCATTTGAACTCGAAATTGGGTGTGTAAAAGCTCGTTGGAAAGTTAACACCCTGAACTTAATTTTAGGCACACGTTTTACATGATTTGGTTAATATTTGAATTGTGAAATTGCATTTAAAGTTCACGCGTCTGCAGAAAAATGTGAATAGTAAATTTATTTGAATAAAATAAAATACAATGTCATAATTAAATATTAATCAAAGTTATTTAATGACTAAAATAATTCCAACATATTAAAACTCATATGATTGATGATTCTATGTATGATTAGAATTAGCATGATTATTTTAGGGTGCAAGCATCTAAATACTTTCTAAGAAATATAGAGTATTGTTTATCCCTTAGCTAAGTAATTATTCTGTGATGAACTTAGAGAGTTATTACCTTTAAGGCTAATAAATATAAATCATTGTTTATAATAAAAGATACAAGTGGGTTGGGACCAAGGGGTTAATAAAACTTTCCAAACTAAAGTTAATTTAACCAAATGTATTACTAGAGTTAGATAATGATTTGGTGTCTTCCTTCACTCACTACCTTTTTATAGCCAAAAGGAAAAGCTGTGAAGACATCTAGATAATCATTTACTCAAAGCTTACCTTAAAGCATATTTAAAGTGTTGGACTAATTAGGAGGATCTACTGTTTATTCCTGTCACCAAGGCAATAAGAGCCTAAGAGGTAAGGGCATTTAAGAGAGTTCGCTCCACCCTCCCTCTGGGGAATTTTCAATGGAGGAATCCATTTGACAGTTATTCACTTAAACTTGCTAAAATCCTCTATAATAATTTAAGTCTAAAATTTGCCTCTCATTGTAAAGTATAGACCCAAAGGGCTTAAACCGTATTGGCAGGACTAGGCTTTACCAGACTGACCAATACCAATTTGTCCATAAATCGTACTATTGACAATGGTTTGACTTTTCTGAGTCATAAGACGCAGCGACCCTTAGGCGTGGTCTTATAACTTAGTGGCAAAGATTGGGTGTCCACAAGGACTAGCATAAGCTATGACATGTTTGATTGCCCAACCCAATGATCAAGGAATTGTGATTTATATCATAAATTGGTTGGGAACCTACCTAATTATCATATTTTATAACGACCGGCCCTAGTCGGAGTTATGAAATAATGATAATGGGATCCTTGCCCACAGGAAATCCATCATATTGGGGTTGATGCGATTAGCTTAAAATTTTAAAACAATTGAGTGGGAGCAACTTCATAATATTAAAAACCCAATGTTATTATGAAACATCAATGAAAACATATTCCTAATTTTAACATTTTCTCTTAACGGGTGGGTTAAAATATTTCACAAACATTCAAATGGAAAACAGAGTATCACTTTGTTCCATCCTTGATGAGCATAAGCTCATAGGGGACAACTACAATGACTGGTTTAGAAACCTTAAAATTGTCTTACGAGAAGAAAAGATTTTCTATGTTCTTGAAAGACCATTTCTCTGAACCCGCAGAAGATGCTGACCAAGATACATTTGATGCTTGGAAGAAACACGTTGATGATAAAGAGCAAGTAGTTTGCATAATGATTGGCTCTATGTCGGACGAACTTCAGAAAGCTCACGAAAATATGGATGCTCAAACCATCATCTTTCACTTGAAGGAGTTGTATGCAACTTTCGTTCATACCATGAGATTCCAAGTGTCATGTGTCTTATTCCAAACAAGGTATAAGGAATGATCTGTTATTGGACATGTGCTTAAGATGATTGGCTACATTGAAAAATTGGCCAACCTCGGGTTCATCACAGATCATGAGATAGGTCACGATCTAATTCTTCAGTCCTTACCAAAAGATTTCTCTAACTTTATTATGCAGTTTCATCTGTCTGATAAAGAAGCTACTTTAGCAGAATTGCACAATCTGATAAAGGAGTTGTATGCAGTTTCACGAAGATATGGATGCTCAAACCATCATATTTCACTTGAAGGAGTTGTATGCAACTTTCGTTCATACCGTGAGATTCCAAGTGTCATGTGCCTTATTCCAAACAAGGTATAAGGAATGATCTGTTAGTGGACATGTGCTTAAGATGATTGACTACATTGAAAAATTGGCCAACCTCGGGTTCATCACGGACATGAGATAGGTCACGATCTAATTCTTCAGTCCTTACCAAAAGATTTCTCTAACTTTATTATGCAGTTTCATCTGTCTGATAAAGAAGCTACTTTAGCAGAATTGCACAATCTGATAAAGGGTTGTATGCAGTTTCACGAAGATATGGATGCTCAAACCATCATATTTCACTTGAAGGAGTTGTATGCAACTTTCGTTCATACCGTGAGATTCCAAGTGTCATGTGCCTTATTCCAAACAAGGTATAAGAATGATCTGTTAGTGGACATGTGCTTAAGATGATTGACTACATTGAAAAATTGGCAACAACCTCGCATCACGGATCATGAGATAGGTCACGATCTAATTCTTCAGTCCTTACCAAAAGATTTCTCTAACTTTATTATGCAGTTTCATCTCGTCTGATAAAGAAGCTACTTTAACAGAATTTCACAATCTGATAAAGCAAGCAAGAAGGACTTGAAATCGGAGCTTAAAACCTCCGTCATGCTTACAGGTACGGACCTGAAGCCACGAGGCCCAAAGAAAAATAAGGGCAAGACCAAGGCTCCAGATCACCTAAAGCCCAATGGTAAGGTGGAGAAGAAAAAGGGAAATAGGAATATTTCTTTTGTGGAGAAAAGGGTCATTGGAAGAAAGACTGCAGATCCTTGAAAGCCAAGGATGCTAGGGAAGCCCAAGAGGCCAAGAAGCCCAATGCTTCATGTATGTTATATATAATTGAACTATATTCTCAAAACTCTGAACCTTCTACTTGGGTGCTTGACATCGGTTGTGGGATTCACTTCTGTAACAATGTACAGGGCATGAAAAACAGTATGAGACTCCGTCATGGGGAGGTTGACTTACGCATGGGTAATAGAGCAAAACTGGCTGCATTGTACGTGGGGACTTGTTCATTAGTTTTTCCGAATGGTTTAGTTTTAGACTTAGAAGATTGTGTTTATGTACCTTCTCTAGTAAAGAACATAATTTCAATTTCTTCTTTATGTAATAAAGGTTTTTCATGCCTAATAAGTTGTAATGAATATTCTATTTATTTCAATGAAATAAAATATGGAGATGGTATTTTGAATAATGGTATCTATGTCTTACAAACTAACAAAGAATGTTCAACCTCTAATATATACAACGTTAACTCGAATAATCTCAATAAATCACTTCTATAGCACAGTCGCTTAGGTCATATCAATGAAACAAGATTAACTAAGCTAAATAAGGATGGGTATTTCAAACCCTTCAAATATAAACCTTATGGAACTTGTGAGTCTTGTTTACTTGGTAAAATGACCAAATTACCCTTCAAAGGTAAAGAACAGCGTGCAACGGAGACATTAGAACTCATACACTCTGATGTATGCGGACCAATGTCAGTCACCGCTAGAGGTGGATTCTCCTACTTCATTACCTTTATCGGATATCATTCGCGATATGGGTATGTGTACCTTATGCGGTACAAATCTGAAGCCTTTGAGAAATTCAAAGACTTCAAGGCTGAAGTAGAAAACCAGCTTAATAAAAGTATTAAGTCACTAAGGTCTGACCGAGGTGGTGAATACTTAAGCAACGAATTTCAAGATTACTTGAGAGAAAATGGCATTGTTTCCCAGTGGACTCCTCCGGAAACTCCACAACATAATGGGGTCTCCGAAAGGAAAAATCAGACATTATTAGATATGGTTCGATCAATGATGCCAGACACGGATCTACCTCTTTCATTTTGGGGTCTTGCTTTAGAAACTGCAACACTACTACTAAACCAAGTTCCTTCCAAGACTGTTAGTCAAACACCATATGAGTTATGGTCTGGGAAACGTCCTAGTCTTAGTTATCTAAGAGTTTGGGGATGTGACGCATATGTCAAGCTCACACAAACTAACAAATTGGATGATATGGCAGTTAAATGTAAGTTTGTAGGATATGTCTTGAACTCAAGAGCATAAGTGTTCTACGTCCCAAATGAACAAAGAACATTTGTCTCACGAAATGCTAAATTTCTAGAGAATGAATTATTTCTCAAGAAATATAGTGGGAGTAGACTTGACCTCGATGAGGTACGAGAAGAACAAACTAACATAGAACTAAACCCCAGGCCCCTCAAAAGGGCAGTGACGGAACAACCCCAAGGTTATGAACTCATAAGATCTGGTAGGAAAAGACATGAACCTGAAAGATATGGTTTCCATATTGATGAGGAACATGATCAGGTCATTGATAATGACGATCCCACCAGTTATGACGAAGCAATGCGTGACATTGATTTAGTCAAGTGGCTTGAGGCCATGAAATCCGAAATAGACTCTATGTATCAGAATCAAGTCTAAGACTTGGGAGATGCACTTGAAGGGATAAAACCCATAGGCTGCAAGTGGATTTACAAGCGTAAAACTGATGTAGAAGGCAACATCCAAACCTATAAGGCTAGGTTGGTGGCGAAAGGTTATAGAAAAATCCAAGGAATTGACTATGACGAAACCTTCTCGTCTGTTGCAATGATAAAGTCCATTCGAATTTTACTGGCACTAGTTGCACACTTTGATTATGAGATTTGGCAGATGGATGTCAAAACAGCTTTCCTTAATGGGAACCTCATAGAGGAAGTCTATATGACACAACCTGAGGGGTTTGCATCTAAGGATGATCATAATAAAGTATGCAAGCTTAAACGATCCATTTATGGAATCAAGCAAGCCTCCAGAAGTTGGAATATACGATTTGATGAGACAATCAAAGAATTTGACTTCATCAAAAATATAGACGAGCCTTGTGTTTACAGGAAAAGTAGTGGGAGTGCTGTTGTATTTCTTGTATTATATGTCGATGACATATTAATCATCGGGAATGATATTCCCATGATGCAAGCCACCAAGCAATGGTTATCTCAGAATTTCTCCATGAAAGATTTGGGAGAAGAAGCCTACATCATCGACATTAAGATCTACCGTGATAGATCTAAGAGGTTGTTAGGACTTTCTCAATCTACGTACATAGATAAAGTTTTGAAAAGATTCAAAATTGAATATTCCAAAAGAGGTAATTTACCTACTTGTCATGGAATCAAATTATCTAAGGAGTAATGTCCATATACTCCTTCAGATAGAGAGTGTATGAGTATGATCATTTATGCTTTAGCAATAGGATTGATCATGTACGCCATGCTATGTACAAGACCTGATGTCTCTTATGCTCTTAGCATAACGAGCAGGTATTAGGCAAATCCTGGTGAGCAACACTGGGCAGTTGTCAAAACAATCCTCAAGTATCTGAAAAGAACTAAGGATATGTTTTTGACATACGAAAATTATTCTGAGATGAAATCATTGGTTACTGTGATGCGAGCTTTCAGACAGATAGGGATGACAGCAGATCACAAACAGGATATCTGTTTACTTTGAATTGTGGTGCTGTCAGTTGGAAAAGCTCAAAGCAGTCAATTATAGTGGACTCCACCACTGAAGCAGAGTATATTGCAGCATCTGAGGCTGCTAAAGAAATAGTCTGGATAAAGAAGTTCATCACGGAGCTGGAAGTGCTTCCCGCGATAAAGAATGGTGTCACGATGTACTGTGACAACACAGGCGCCATTTCTCAATCAAAGGAACCAAGGTCCCACCAGAAATCCAAGCATGTACTCAGGCGATTTCATCTCATCAGGGAGATTGTTGAGAGAAAAGAAGTTATTATAGAGAAAATACCCACAGAAGATAATCTTGCAGATTCTCTGAATAAAGGGCTAACTCAAAAAAAGCATGATAGGCACACCCGAGAGTATGGTGTCCAGATTCATACTAGTTGGCTATAGTGCAAGTGGGAGATTGTTAGGGATATGCCATATAACCAACTTGTGGATGGGTTATATGTACATGTATTTGTAATATTTTCATTAATTAATAAAATGGAAATCTTTATTATACGTGTCTTACATAACTTATATGAATCATCAACACTGTAATAAAGCCCTTGGAGTAATAAGACGATGGCTTCCACGCCTTATGAGAATCATTACTCTTAAATGTTCCTAGTCATAGTTTTGTGAATAATCTGGGCGTTCATAAAGCGGAGAGACTAGCATGATGATATGATATGCCCTTAAGTGGGTAGCTGATCTCATAGGCTACTAGCGGAGATTCGTCCGCTTGGTGTATCACATGGATGCATGAGTTGCTCGTGTCCATCGAACTGACCGTCGAATGTTTTCATATGGAGTGTTTATCCCATGTGTCTGTGAGAACTTTCATGTATCGATTATATGACTAGTCCTTAGACTTGAGGTATTTACAATCTTATGTGTGGATCAAATAACTTTGACATTCTCCTTCCCCGGTTCAAAAGATCCGGTCATAAGGGTATGATGAGTCATTTGTTGAAACACATGAAGTTTGTAAAGATACAACAGAGAATCGCCACTCTCTCGGATAATATTTTCTTATAAGAGTAGTATTCCAGTTCACGGGTTGATATGTGTGATCAGTGCTTGAGACTGTGGCCACAGCGGAAGAATCATGTGAGATTCTTGGGTTAGCACGATTCATGACACTATCAACATCATACATTTGACCATATGGGTAGACAATTTCCGTACCCTAGGTCAATAGGTGGGGATACAGTGAGGGGAGGGACCGTATCATATAAAATCGCATACAAAATGGGTATATATATCTTTCCTTCTCATTTGGGGGCCTTGGCATGTTGCTAGATGTCAACCTTGGTCATTGAAATCGAACGACCATCTGATAGGAGGATAATTTATGTTCGATTAAATTATCACGATTCATTTCATGTCCAACTTGAGGGGAACCCAAAAGGTCACACAAAAACAAGGTGAAATCAATGGTTAACAGTGCACAATACAAATATACAGCATATATGATTGTTGTACGAATTGTTCATAAATGGTTCAATGTGTTTAATTATTGAACATATCATTTATGAGGTTCCATAATGGCTTAGGGATTGGTGAATGACGATGGGGGCACTTTGGGAATTGGAATTAAAAAAAATTTATTGTTCATGTGAATAGTAACATGAATAGTAACGTGAATAGTTAAAGAAAATTTATTATTTGTTTTGAATTCCAATTCGGCCCAAACTCTTATTAGGGTTTTATAATATCATTAAACCACTAAATTAAGATCTAATGGCTAAGATTAAATTAGCTTTTATCCCACATCAGATTCTTAATTAATTTGGTTGTCTTTGGAGCACTATATAAACCCAAAGAATTCTTCACAAAATTTTTGTACCAAACCTTTCATATCTTGGGTTTATATAAGTGAGCAACTCTAAAGTTTAAGAGTAAGCCACTGATTTTGAGAGGATCCTTAAGTCTAATTGACTAGAGGAACCTCAAGTTAAAAGTTTTGAGGTATTTGCCTAGGCTAGCACCAAGGGCAAAATACCCGTGCACTCAAGGCGTAGTCTTGCCGTTGAGTTTTGGCTTTGGTGTGTGCATCTTTGGAGGCCACACACTTGGGTGGCTCTTTGGAACGTGAAAGAGCTTGGTGAGTTCGAGAAAAGCTTGTAGATTGGAGGGAGGACTGGAGAAGTCTTCGGTTCAAGTAAGTCTTTTTCTTCCTTTATTTTAATTAGAGTTTTTATGATAGTTAGCATGTTTAGGTTTATGTTCTTTGCATGTTTTATGAGTGTTTTATGCTTAGAATATATTGTAACATGCCTAGGCTTGTAGAATAATAAAAACAAATGGGTCTTGGGCAAAGGGAAAATGGCATAATAATTTTTGATTTTCTGCTGCGCACTCGCGGCCGCTTCCCAACAGCAAGTACTTTCAATTATATATAACCATTATACAAAAGAAAGATTCAAATCTCAAACTTTTCAAGATTTGAATTTTCTACTTATACATATCACATACGTAATTGTAGAAACTATTGGAGCATTAATTAAAAGGATGAATTAGTGTGACTGGAGCATAACCCCAAGAGTATTGAAACTAATTCGGTAACACTCAATATCAAACGAATCAAATCATATAAGATTCGAGTTCTCCCACTGATCAATTCCATCACGATGGAATCGTAGAAGAATCATATTGAGGAAGAATCAAATTCATTAAATAATCTTAGAACTAATTACCATTAAATTTATATGTTTGATCTTATCAAACATCTTTGAACAATTCAAAGACTCGCGATTAATTTTAAAATATATATTTCAACACTTCAAATAGAATATCTTTGAACCATTCAAAATATTTTATCTGTGTTTTATCAGAAACATATTGAAAGTTCTTGAACCATTCAAGACGTTCAATATATATTCTTTTATAAACACGCAACTAAGTCATGACAATTCATTAACTAAGTTACGAAGTAAAGAAAACTATCCATGGCAATTTCTAATTCATTAAACTATATACATCCAATGTATTAGTTTAATAAATTTGTAGTCCAATGACGATCATTGGTTAAATGATATTTAATTACATCCTGAATACAATATTCATTAAATGGATAAGGATATGTGGTGTGATCTAGTATCAGACCATCATTTACCATACGGAATAAGCATCTAATGCTTATGTGATAAAATCTCATAAAGCATTGTTCTAAGTTATTTAGTTAACCGAATATTTTATTAATGTTTATCTTCTTATCAATGACACTACTAGTCATATTAAAATATGTAACAACTATTTATATAGAACTAGTAACTATCCAATAGTCAAAAGTTCTGATATCAAATATCAAAAACAATCATTAAACATTATTTTAAATAATTAGACGGGAGATCTGGTATCCAATACCTACAGTTGTCGTATTGTGAGAATCGATATTCTCTATACACAACTATACACATCTCATTTCTTAAGCTTTATAATTTGCCTTCAATTATTCACAACAATTGTAAATAATTGATTAGCAAAATGTGTCAAAAACGTGACTTCTAAAAGTCACTGAAGCCAAGAAACATCATTATAAGATAAACAAATACCTAATGGGGTTTTCTTGATGGCAGTCAAGAATCTCGAGACATGAACTGATTCGTGTCAATTCTTACTGCACAAGAAACTATTCTTTCTAGAATAATATCATAAAACAAATATCTATTTAGATTACCTATCGTGACTTAGTAACTAACTCACTAACCATCTTGATTTTCAAGAAAATCGGAACAACAGTTCCCGATGGTTTTGACTAATCTAACGATATCTAAGTCTACTAACATTCTAGAACCTATTCTAGAAATACGCAACCATAAGATAAGTCAGAAAACATATTCAAATAATATATTCATGCAGTGGATTAGAAACATATTTCTATTAACAATATATAATAAAGGAAAACAAAAGCAGTAATTTCCATAAAATTACGCACTGCCTTAGTTATGGATTTTTAACCCAGCAGTGTCTCCCACTACTTTATGTAATACTGTAATCCCCAACGAAGAATGGGAATTCAATAATTAAATCTAATTCCATAGTAAGAGTAGGATCCCATGAATATATTTCAACTCACAGCTTTGGCACGATCTCGCCTACGTATATTTATTAAGTAGACAACTCATTGTCAATCACTCACCAGTGACTCCTAATTTTGGTCATGACTGTTTCTCGTTATGATAGCTTTGGCACGTTCACAAGGAGGCATATCAAGGCTTCACTTGCCAATGACAAACTCAAGCTACCGATGTAATCCTAACAGTTTGGCATGTTCAGGATTTCCACTTTCACTTGAATTTGTCTAGTATCAAATATACATCCGGCATGGATAAAATTCTATCAACTACACCCTCACTGCTTTAGCACGATCTCGGATGCAGCCATACACGTTACTTTACAGCCTTATTTAAGCAGGGATATTCCACAAGGAAGCATTGTTCTACATCATATGTAGAATTTTAATCTAGATTATAACTTAACTTAACTATTAAATGTTCGTTACGTTTACCGTTAGCATAGAACAGAAAAGTCAAGAAACATATAGATTATGTGCATGTGCAAACATCAAAATTGGATTATATATCATATATCAAGCATGATTAATGTAATGGATGAAGGATCAGACCTGCTTTGATACCATTTTTGTTCGGGTTTCGGGCGCGAGCGCGGCGGAAGCGTTGTTTCGGCAAAATCATAATTTTAAAACTTTTTAAATTACTGAATAAATTATTCAATATCAAATATGAATAATTCACTCATATTTCACCTAAACATATTTATTCGATATCAAAGAACGACATAAATAACCAAGTAACGTTGCGAAATTTTTATGAAAATATTTTTCTGCAAAATGGCATAAAACGCGCTTTGACCAAACCGACTACCCAATACACATTAGGGTTGCCCAAGTCATCCCCAATAGTGTTAGGGCAGATCATGGGCTGCCCAAACAGTGACCAATTCACTGTTTGGGCAACCGTCACCTGGTTGGCTCAAAAGTCACCTGGTAACGTCGTTTTTCACCGTTTTTGCTTATTTCAACTCCGAAATAATTGTGGGAAATTGTTCCAACACCCAAAACACATCCAATACATTCAAATAACATCATTTTCATCACAATCAACCTAGTTTTTCTAGATCTGATTTTGCAACAAAAATAATCAATTTTTCATGCTTTAATCCAACTTTTTCAACATTAATCTAATTAATCTTAACACCAACCAAAGTCACCACAAATGAACCACCCAAGAATAATTCTAGGCATTACAAGAGTGTTTATAACACTCTAGAATGGAAACATATAATCAAATGATCAAATTGAATAAATATTACAATAATATTATCCAATTCTACTTCACACATGTTCAACACTTCCAAATCCATTTTGCAACACCAAAAGCCCAATTCTAACAAGTAAAGAAAACCCTAGAACTATTCTAGGAACACAAGAATAAGAAATTAAATTTCTAAACTCAAGAATATTAAAGATTACCTTTTAATCTCCAATTTTCCTAAGCTTTTTCTTGAATTTTACTTCACTTTCTTCCTTTGTTTCATCAAAAAAAATTGGAGTTTATTTTTAAGGTGGGTTTCGGCCATGGAAGCAATTGGAGAAGAAAAGAAAATTTTTTAACTTTAAAAATACCAATTGCCGACTTTGATAAGGGCATTTAGGTTAATTTGTAATTTAATTTCATTAAATTAATATCAAACTTTATGTTGACAAATCAAATTTGCACACCTAAAGTTTAATTAAAACATGTCATATGTCACCAATAATAATTAAACATTTATCATAACAATTATGAAAAATGGATATTATTTAATTATTCAAATATTTAACATTTAAATATCTAAATAATTAATTAATATAATTATTATAATATATGTATTTTTATTTACATTAAATAACAAATACATATATTAATGACATGTGTCAAAGTCTCATTTGATAATTAATTAATGTGTATCTAATCGAATTATGTATCAAATACAAATACACAATAATTACGATTGATCAAAATCCCCTAAAGCATGTGTTTTCGTTTAACCGTTTAAACGATATGAATTAACTCATTTAATCTGGTGAAGTATTATGAATAATCTGTATTATTCATAAAACGTTGCCCAAGTGCTCAACGAGTACACTCTATATTGTGGGACTCTCTAAGTTTAGGTTTATCCGTCACGAAATCCAATTTCGTGTCCATAATTCACCCACTCATGAATTATGGCGACCACTGATAATCTCACTAAACTATGCAAGTCGAGGTTATTGCATACATATAATCTCTCTGTCACAGGCTATCCATATTATACCTAGGATATAGATAAGAACGTCAAATCTGTATGGTATAATATAGTCGACTTTCAAATTTACGATCTCTAAATAACACTCAGAACTTGCTTCCGAAGTTATACCACGGCCATGAATTTACTAGAACGTAAATACGCGTAGGATGCTTATGCCATGTACACAGGAATTACGGATTATATCTTGATACGCACAGGATATCATAAGCATCAGTCCACACCCAACGAACAGGCAGAGGTTGTTGGTTTATTTTTAGGTCCCAAGATCAAATCAAGACATGAAATAATGCGTGAATACATCAACGGAGGTAGCGGAATACTCACATTGATCGGTTATGTCGATTTGAAGACGAATCAAGGCCAAAAACGCACTGCCTTGCTCACGCCACTTCAACCAGTCCATGCTCACTGTCTTGGCAGTTTTGGGTCTCAAAACGAAGCTCCAAACTCCGTCGGATGAGTCCCGCCTCATGGGTGAACCTCCCTACCACCTTCGCAAGTCTCGTAAGTGTGCTAGCACTTGGATTTTTACCATAAAAATCCACTCTTTGCTTCCCTCAAAGTCACGCCTATTTTGGTTCAAAACCAGCAAGCATTTTCATGCTTTGGGCGTGACTTTGGCCAAGAGAGAAAGATGAAAGAAATTGTAAAATTTCAATACGTGAGAGAGAGAGAGGTTGTAATAATGAAGAATTGATTTCTAAAATCTATTTCAACATTTTACCAAACTTTTTACCTTGTAAAAGTCAAGGTAAAAGCATTTTAATTAATTAAAATTAAATGCCATAAATGCTTTTCCTAAAAGCATTTACAAAAGTCAAGTGTAATTAACTCCATCTACTATTCACTTTAATAAAGTGAATAGTAACAAGTCACATCACATTTAATTTTGACGCTTGATTTGAATGTGGGCCCCACACGATATTAAATGCGAGCGGGCCCCGCAAAATAATCTCGGGCTCGGTTTCGCTAATCCGAATTAACGAATTTTCGGTTGCGTCGTAATTAAATGATTATGCCTAGCGAAATCACTATTCACGTCGCTAATGAA
Source organism: Zanthoxylum bungeanum (assembly GCA_019454045.1). NCBI lineage: Eukaryota > Viridiplantae > Streptophyta > Magnoliopsida > Sapindales > Rutaceae > Zanthoxylum > Zanthoxylum bungeanum. The sequence continues at coordinate 42,872 of SKCR01036591.1, forward strand.
TTAATTCCGAATTAACTCGTTTGCCCGAATTAAAATCCATTTTAATTCCGCGTCGAAATCTAATTTCATTTAATATATCGAATATATTAATTCATCGATTAATTCCAAATTAATCGTTTCTCTCTTTAGACGACATTTTATCCCGGATAAAATATCTCCGTTATTAATCCTAGATTAATTTTCTCTCTCTCTTCTATATAATCCCAGATTATTTAAGAGTGCGAGTTATGCGTCATCGGTGGATTATCGGGAAGCGACCCATGAGATCCCCGGATAAGTTGGCAGTAAATGCGGTTGTCGGAGATATCCGAATCACGTACGTACCAAGTACTACGTTCTACCGATTTACGAGACAAGGTCGACTCCTAGCAAAGCACCAAGTCTACCCAATTCTCCGGACATATCCATTTAAGAATATTTAGATCTGTATCAAGCGTAGTATACAATTGTATTGTGCATATCGGCCCAGTATCGGATAATCACGTGCTAGGGCTGGGGCTGGATAAGTGTCTGCCCCGTCCGAAACACATATCGGATGTCTGGTAACTAGTCTCTATAATCGGATATTCATGACCTGGTCATAATATCACGATTGGATGCGCATCACTTAAGAGCACTAATACCGTATCTTGTGTGACATCATCTCCACTATGACTGGAGTGATACTTCCGTCTTGACATCACATCCAATACACTACGATTCCTGATAAACCCAGAAGAGGTGAACAGAACCAGTTAAGATCCCCCCACCACCAAAACCAAAGTTTACCGATTGTCGTAAGTATTAGCGATGTAAGTCTCAGGTTAAGACTATACACACCTACCTTGATTTCGGCCTCCCATAGACACCTAGTCATAATACCAATGGGATTCCGAAGGGTCTATCCAGAGCGAAGCTGTTTCCCGTACCATCGATGAAACACGACCTCTTATCGCACTTGCACAAGTATCCAATACTTATATATATGAGAACTATGCCGTTGTGCCCTCACAACGCGCACAAGTGCAATACTAGCCTATTCCGCATTATCGATGTCCAGTCTCGATAATACTACGGCTAGGGATATTTAATGATTAATCCTTCGTGGACTGATACTGTCTCATATCATCTCAATCCAGGAACTAATCATAGGGACCTCTCTTCATTTATATATCTATGGTGATCTAATCACAAATGATGAGAGTGCAATTTCCTTGTTACATAGTTAATTTTGCTACAGCAACACAATGTTCTGTGCAAATAGTGACGTTATGGGTCATATTATCCAACAATCTCCCACTTGGCACATAGCCAGTCACTCGAGTGTCCTACACCCGAACTATGTAAGGTTCGCTCAAATTGCTGAGGAAAGGTTTTCGTCAGCGGATTTGTTTGATTATCGTTTGACGCGATTTATACGATCATCACATCGCCACGATGTATGATCCGAACGAATCAGATGATATAGAAGTATATCTGGATCGTCGATGAGACCTTTAATTCCTTAGCCTGTGCTGATGCCTAGCTCAGCTGCTAACAGAACTATATCTAATCTAATTAGATTTACTTTCGACCCAAAAGACTTCTATTGCTGCCTCAGCTGCAGCAATAATCCGCATTTGTTGTTTATTCGGCAACAGTTATCTTGCTTGGAAGATTTCCAGCTCACTGTCCCGGTGTTCAAACTTTATAGTACCGCAGTATTTAATCGTTTGGAAACTTGCTGCAGTGATCCCAGTCACTTCAAGTTCTCCTTCTCCATAGTAAAAGATAGCATCTTTAGTTCTCAGAGATACTAACAGATGTTCTTAACTTCAATCCAGTGACTGTCACTTGGATTGACCTGATTGTGACTCCATATGCTTGAAGCGTATGAGACACCAATACAAGTACATTTTAAATGTACAATTTCCCAGAGAGTGTTAACAACTCCAAATCTATCTCAGTAGATCTTTATTCCTTGAATAAAGGTTGTTACTCCCCAATTCTACGGAGAATTTCTATTGAAAGAATATCTATGAAAACCAAGCTTTCACCAATTGTTTTATGGGAATTTCACTGTCAGTGCGCTCTCCCACTAACCTCCTTATATACACAAGAATTATTTCGTTTTGAGTCAAATCATAAACCATTATGATTATTTCAAAACGTCAGTTCCAAGAACCTTATGCTTGCATTGATCCAAACATGGATCGAATAACCCGCAAACCTTGTTTGTCGGTTATACAAAATCGTCAGGATGTTGTAAACATCTTCCAAAAGGTTTCCTTTTCAGGAAAGCGATTTTGATTTGTAACTGACATATTTCATAAATGAAATATACAGTTATCAACAAGCATCTTCAAAATGGATTTACCATGGCAACATGTAAAAGGTTGAACCGTTATTGACATAATGTTGATAACGATACCTTTCCGTCAAAAGCTTAGCTTTGGACGTTGGTATGTTGCCATCCATGTATGTCTTCCTTGAAGACGTTTATAGTACCAATAGGCACAACGCCTTGTGGTACAACAACTAGTATCCAAACATAGTTGTTATACATGGAATCCATTTCGGACTCATGGCACTTTGCCATAATAGGGAGTCGATACCTCGTATCACTTCCTCATAACGTAGTCGGACGGTACACCTCCATAAGATTGACATCTTTATGAGGTTAGATCAAAAACCCATACCCTAGGTTGTTTTCTGACTCTATCCGATCTACGAAGTCTTGTGTATTTGAAGATTAATGGTATAGATTCATCATTGATGAACTGTTTGTGTTCCATTACGGACTTCGTGCCTAGAACAGTATCACTCCATTTTTCATCGAGTATCACTATCCTCCCACTGACCACTGCATATCGGTATTCCTCTCAGGAAAACCGCATGGTGAGCAACAATTACATTGTTCTCATGTGGGATTTATAAGTACTATACTTAAGGTTTCCCTTAGGATAACTTATATTGGCACTTATCCAATTTGGGTCCTTAGTTTGGTATCATCCAAACGCTATGCCTGGCATACCCAAATTATCAGGAATGAGAAACCTCGTTTCTTCCCTGTTCATATCCTATATGATATCTGTCAAACAGATTTATATGGAACCTTATTCTAAATAAGTTTTGCACTGTTAATACATATCCTGTAGAAGGTAATAGTAGCTCAGAGCGACTCGTGATAAACCTTATCATGTCCAACAAAATTCGGTTTTAGTTCAGACACAGCGTCTAACTGATGTGTCTCGAGAGGAGTCCTCATCTGAAAGAATACCGTACTCTTTCATGTACATATGAAACTTACTGCTTAAGTATTTTCCATTACGATTTTACCGTGGCGGAATAACACTATAGCCGATCTGTTTGTCTACTTCGTGTCGAAACTCTAAAGTTTCTGATCTGTGTTCTTCAAAAGAAACACATAACCACAACGTGATGTCACATCCGTTAAGGTCACGAAATATTCATGTTCATATCTAGCCTAGCTAGATATGGGCCCACTTAATTCATCATGAATAGGGCTAACAGATCGGTGGCCCTTTTACTATTACCAAGTAAATAGTATTTTAGGTATTTAACCTAATAAACTAGATTCGTAGACCTTATTTGAATAGTCAAATCAGTCCTAGTACCCACTCTTAAAAAGTGTGGATATACGAGTCTTCTTTAATTGTGTCCTAGACAACAATGCCACAAATAAGTCTCCATTGATCAAATCAATTTGAGCTATTTATTTGTCATTTTATATGTTTGAGATTTTATTATATTCAAAATATAAATTTTGTTATTTACATCCAATGTATTTATCTCAGTATCATCTTTATATAATGAAACACTTTAGTGTTCTAGAATATAAAGGTTTTATCCGCAATGGATTAAACACTGATATAGAGATAATGTCTCTAGTTAAACTAGTTACATTATAACATTCCTAATTTAAGTACATACCCAAAGGGTAGTTCCTAAACTTAGGTATCTACGGTCGAAACAGCGACTTTTGTCCCGTTTCCAATTCGCAGAGAAATCTCGGCTTGAAGCCAGTATCCAGCTCACAGCGGATTCTGAACGTCAATACATATATGTATTATGTACCACACTAAGTATTTAAAATCCAAATTTCAATACTAGTAGTAAACATAACTTTGACAAATATTTTTAAAGTTAGAGCCTCGCCCTATCTTTAATTCCTTCGTGTCTTCCATATCCAAATGGTAGTCACTTTGGGATATGTCAATTATCTTTTCAATATTTCACAAACCTTTGGCCAAACCTTGGGTTTGGAATATCGAAACGATGTGCACCTTGTGCTACATGCCCAATTGCAAACTTTGACTTTTCTCCACTAGAATAGTCAATTAATTCTCCAAGAATTATTAATTGCAATTTTAATACTTTTAAATCTAAAGATAGATTTATTATAAGTATATTAATTAAGCACTAAAGTCATCATCACATAAATCTTCCAAAGATTTTATGCTCTACTATTTGCTTAATTATGGGCTTAGTCATAATAAGTTTTCTATCAAATAAATTAACCTATTATTAATTCCCAATTGAAAATTAAATCACTTAAAACATTTAATCCAAGGATTATTATATTTTAATATTTAACTTTTCAATTCTTTCTTGATTTCAATAGTCCAACTATTTAATCAATTTTAATAAGGTACTATTTATTATAATGATTACAATAATCCAATTATTTAATCAACTATAATTTTAATATTGATTACTATAATCCCATTATAAAATCAACTATCATTTAATTCAATTATATTGATTACTATAATCCAATTACAAAATCAACTATATATTGAATGAGTTTGTATATAGTCCAACTATATATATTTTTAAAACAACATAAAATATTAGTCCGACTAATACTTTTGATAATATGACGAGTAAAATAAAATGAGCGTGTTTAGCGAGTATTCGAACGAATGTTGCAAATTCAATACTTGCCTCCCACTATTTTTCGTCGAGCCTCTAACCCTCTGTGGAGTACTCGGGAAACCGTGTTTCCTAGTGGGCTAGGATCCTATTAAATAACACACAACCCTGACTTTGGCCAATAAAAAGCTGTATGCTATTCAACTAGGTAGATCTCTCAGATCAATTGGATCTCATCCAATTCCTAGATCCGGTTAGGTGGACATCCAAGTCCGAAACATATGTATAATGTCAATGTATCCATTACATTTTCCTAACCCTATCCTCCGAATCATCTAGGCCTTGGCTTTGGCCAAAAACAAACCTAATGATTCCAGTTAAGCGGGACCCATTGACGAGGAAAGTTTCGTAATCAATGTCATTGGACAAAAAGTGATCTGACTTTGGCCAATAAAATCACGATTTGGACAAGACACCGATTATGCAACAAAACTCTCATGATTCAAGTACATCCTTGATTGACAAAGGTCTTGACTTTGGTCAAAACAAACCAATGCCAACTTCGGATCTTGAACAAGAATCATTCAATGGAAGGATATTTGCTTAATATAAATTGAGGGATTTTCGCGTGCAAATTGGCTACCAATTTAATTATCTTTGTAAGGTCTCATCATCATACACCCTTAAACATGCATTCTAAATACATAATAAAGCGAGTATGAAATAAAATAATAATGACATGCGGATGGATACTTAACACATTGATCCTAGATCAAATCTCTCCCTTTCTCACTCAAGCTAGTACTTGTACTACTTCTACCCGTTACACTACACTTCTAAAGAAACCTCATATACATAGAGGGGAATAGGTGAGAAGAGAATACAAAGAGAAAGAAGGTGATAAGGCTGGACACGCAGGTCCAATTTAATAAATCGAATTTATTACAACAATTTCTAAAATTGCCCACCCATCTAATATCCATCCGATATACATTATTCATTCAACACAACCACGTATTCACACACATAAGCATGCTATCAATCAATCTAATCAAATTAATTAATCTGATAATTAAGTGATCATCCAATGTTCAAACAACGATTTGATTTTGTTCGAGTCAAACTCGTTTTTGCGAATAAGTACTCAAAGTACGAATTCATGAATTAAATTAAACTACATCATTAAATCAAATTTAACATGTATTTAATACTAATTCATTATTCAATTCCAAATTAAATATTGCACTTTATATTTAATAAACCTTTTACGATTTAAATTCCAAATTCAATCGCGTCGGGACTCAAAGTCCGATTAACGTCCAACGTCAATTTAATTTAAGTCTAATGGGCTTCAATTAATTTCTTTAGGCATGGGCTTCGGCAACCAAAGCCCTATAGTGGAATCACCCAAAATGCCTTAGAAATCAATTTCGCCCCATTAGGCCCAATTAAACATTAAAGGTTCATTAGTCGCAATTGGGCTTTATGGTTAAGGTTTTGGGCCCAATTGGATCCAATCCATTTGGCCTAAACCAAACTTGATAAATCAAGCCCAATAGCCCCAAATACAACAATTCAAGCCCAAATCCAATTTAAGCCTAAATAATTAAATTACACTAATCCAATTACGCAATTTAATTACCAAAGTGTATTACGATGATTAATAACCTAAATTGATATTTCCGAAGCATCAAATTAGTCCAATTAATCATGCTTAATTCATTATCACATGTCAAACACACATAATGAAAAATCAAACCCATTTACATGCTTCTAAGTCTCGGCCAAGGAAGGTTATTTTGTCCGATTTGAATTCAATCAGATTAATTACACAATCAACAACGTATTAACTTCCCGAATGATTTCATACACATCCAATGTTCATAAAATCAAAATTATCAAGACATTAAAGGGCATTGATAAATTCGGCCAAGGTAAGGAATTGGGGTTTTTGTCCAATTCGAAATCCAATCCAATTCGATTCAAATTAACATCATCCTACATGATTCTAACTTCATCCAATGAATCAAAATCAAAAATTCCAAGAATCCAAAATTTCCTTTAAATTCGGCCAACAACAATATTTTGGGGAAAATTATTCCAAATCATTTTTCATCAAATTAGTCCAACCAAAATGAATTTAAACATGTTATAAGCATACTCAAACAAACAATTTATTCAAATCATGCTCAAATCACATTTACCCAAATTTTAAACCCTACGAATTTCATGCTTGCAACATTAGCTCTTGATGCCATTGTTGGTTTATTTTTAGGTCCCAAGATCAAATCAAGACATGAAATAATGCGTGAATACATCAACGGAGGTAGCGGAATACTCACATTGATCGGTTATGTCGATTTGAAGACGAATCAAGGCCAAAAACGCACTGCCTTGCTCACGCCACTGCAACCAGTCCATGCTCACTGTCTTGGCAGTTTCGGGTCTCAAAACGAAGCTCCAAACTCCGTCGGATGAGTCCCGCCTCATGGGTGAACCTCCCTACCACCTTCGCAAGTCTCGTAAGTGTGCTAGCACTTGGATTTTTACCATAAAAATCCACTCTTTGCTTCCCTCAAAGTCACGCCTATTTTGGTTCAAAACCAGCAAGCATTTTCATGCTTTGGGCGTGACTTTGGCCAAGAGAGAAAGATGAAAGAAATTGTAAAATTTCAATACGTGAGAGAGAGAGAGGTTGTAATAATGAAGAATTGATTTCTAAAATCTATTTCAACATTTTACCAAACTTTTTACCTTGTAAAAGTCAAGGTAAAAGCATTTTAATTAATTAAAATTAAATGCCATAAATGCTTTTCCTAAAAGCATTTACAAAAGTCAAGTGTAATTAACTCCATCTACTATTCACTTTAATAAAGTGAATATAGTAACAAGTCACATCACATTTAATTTTGACGCTTGATTTGACATGTGGGCCCACACGATATTAAATGCGAGCGGGCCCCGCAAAATAATCTCGGGCTCGGTTTCGCTAATTCCGAATTAACGAATTTTCGGTTGCGTCGTAATTAAATGATTATGCCTAGCGAAATCACTATTCACGTCGCTAATGAATTAATTCCGAATTAACTCGTTTGCCCGAATTAAAATCCAATTTTAATTCCGCGTCGAAATCTAATTTCATTTAATATATCGAATATATTAATTCATCGATTATTCCAAATTAATCGTTCTCTCTCTTTAGACGACATTTTATCCCGGATAAAATATCTCCGTTATTAATCCTAGATTAATTTTCTCTCTCTCTTCTATATAATCCCAGATTATTTAAGAGTGCGAGTTATGCGTCATCGGTGGATTATCGGGAAGCGACCCATGAGATCCCCGGATAAGTTGGCAGTAAATGCGGTTGTCGGAATATCCGAATCACGTACGTACCAAGTACTACGTTCCTACCGATTTACGAGACAAGGTCGACTCCTAGCAAAGCACCAAGTCTACCCAATTCTCCGGACATATCCATTTAAGAATATTTAGATCTGTATCAAGCGTAGTATACAATTGTATTGTGCATATCGGCCCAGTATCGGATAATCACGTGCTAGGGCTGGGGCTGGATAAGTGTCTGCCCCGTCCGAAACACATATCGGATGTCTGGTAACTAGTCTCTATAATCGGATATTCATGACCTGGTCATAATATCACGATTGGATGCGCATCACTTAAGAGCACTAATACCGTATCTTGTGTGACATCATCTCCACTATGACTGGAGTGATACTTCCGTCTTGACATCACATCCAATACACTACGATTCCTGATAAACCCAGAAGAGGTGAACACAGAACCAGTTAAGATCCCCCCACCACCAAAACAAAGTTTACCGATTGTCGTAAGTATTAGCGATGTAAGTCTCAGGTTAAGACTATACACACCTACCTTGATTTCGGCCTCCCATAGACACCTAGTCATAATACCAATGGGATTCCGAAGGGTCTATCCAGAGCGAAGCTGTTTCCCGTACCATCGGTGAAAACACCTCCTATCGCACTTGCACAAGTATCCAATACTTATATATATGAGAACTATGTCGTTGTGCCCTCACAACGCGCACAAGTGCAATACTATAGCCTATTCCGCATTATCGATGTCCAGTCTCGATAATACTACGGCTAGGGATATTTAATGATTAATCTCTTCGTGGACTGATACTGTCTCATATCATCTCAATCCAGGAACTAATCATATGGACCTCTCTTCATTTATATATCTATGGTGATCTAATCACAAATGATGAGAGTGCAATTTCCTTGTTACATAGTTAATTTTGCTACAGCAACACAATGTTCTGTGCAAATAGTGACGTTATGGGTCATATTATCCAACAGAGGTCTGATCTAAATAGATCGGTGACGTGACTGCTATCAAAGTGTGGATGATAACTCATATATCCACAGTGGTATCTCAAGTCGAAGGATCACTATGCTCGCTCAACTCGAGAAGATTCCTATTGACGTTGGTGTACCATCTATTAGGAAATCTTCAGTGAGTCGTTCAGTGTTTATCAAATAAACACCAGTGTTTATCAAATAAACACCTACATGTCTATACGAGTCTCTCGAGACTCATGGTTTATTGGGATAAACCATCGGACCAAGTCACGATATACGACATGTACTGGTCTCATCAGATTTCACTAACCGACCCGTGTTAGCAAATCTTGACCAGGAATTTTATTTAAGGATATACAACTTATAGTGACGCTTCCCAATATCAATTACAAACTACATTGTAACTGCGCACTACGTTGTAATCTTAGGGTCTTTGTCTAATATAGACATATCACTAAATCAGATTTAGTTTCAATCTAATCATAATTAGATATCTAATCGCAATTAGATCGAATATGTATATAAAAGACAAGAGGTGGTACCATTAAATAAGTAATATTATAGAAAAAAGAAATTATTTGTATTTATGAATCGGACATAAATACGATCCGGAATTGGCACTCTGAGCACCAACCCTAACAGGAACTCCAACATCCAATCTTCACCTTAGAACTTTGAAGGTTAGGGTTTCGGTAAGGTTTGAATGTGTTGATGGTTATCAATGAAGAAACTCACCAAAAGAAAGAAGACATGAGATTAATTAAGTCTTCAAGGTGAAATTTTAAGAAGAAGGAAATAAATGATATAGAGGCTCTGTATTTTATATTTCCAACACTAGATAAAATGGTTAAGGTTGGTTTATATAGGTTAGGGCTTCCCAGCTCTTAAACAGGTTTAAAAACACACTTAAAAACATTGATCCCGCATTAGTGTTCAAACACCCTAACAAACGTAGGACGCATGCCATTGATTCGCAATTCACGTTTGAAAGTTTTTTCGAACATGACAAGCATGCATGCTCACTGGAATGGTATGTTCGAGCGTGTTAAAGAATGCGACATGCACGTAATCTTATTGGATGAAGATGTTTAAACCCATGTTCAAACCTGACACGAATGCATGTTTGAACCTGCCACACACAAGACTTGAAGTCTTCATATAACGACTTCCAAAAGCTGTCCAATTGCTCTGAAATCTTCAACGCTCAATACAACTCAATTGAACATGGTTTGTTACGGAATTAGCCAACACATAAACCTAATAAACTCTCTATTTGATAGTTCGTCGCCTCATAAAAAGACTATAATAATAAATGCAAAAATAAAATAGCCAACCGTCAACCATAAAGATAGAGGCTTATTACAATGTAACTCGATCTTAAATCTAACATCCAATAGTCTTATAGTCAATGAAGATATCGATATACTCACCTGAAATAACCACAAATAATATACCCTTGAAAAGAAAAGGGAAAAGCATAAATGCCTTATAAATAAACATCATCATAAATGCATAAAATATACTCCTCTTTTGGTCATGAAATGATAAGGGGTAAAAAAAACAAAAACCAACCTTCTGCATATATAAAACGATGCAATAACAGCAACTGCATATGCAAACTTTTCATCCCCACCAATAGCACATCTCATTAATTAAATAAATAAATTGGAAGAAGAGCAAGCAAAACATAAAATATGTAATGCTAAAAGCATGATAAGAAATGAATCAAACCAACATTACAAGCAATTACAATGATGTTAATTAATATTTATCTATTTATGACATGAGATAATATGAAACATGTCCATTGATGTTCAAGAACAAATGCATACATATGACTAAAACACCAAAGCTTTCACGAATATAAATGATTTGTTTTTTTAATTTTTATAACTGTTTGTTAATTTTGACGTGTTAATATGATATGTTGTTTGTCTATTACTGATTAATATGTCATGTTTCTGATTTTGTATTTTAGTTATTTTTACAGGTGAGTTATGGCTGATAAAGGTAAAATTATTGTTGGAAATGAATTAGCCGAGCACACATCTGATGACGATGTTAATGATGAAGATACTTATTCATCAAAAGATGCATGTCATGATGCCCTACTGATAGAAGGAATTGCCCATGGAAACCAAGAGATTAATGTGCCTTGTTTATTTTCTTAAATTGAAGAATATGTTGAGGATCAACCAAAGAGTAGCAACAGAAGTAGAGTCGACAATTAGCACTAATCAGAACAAGAAGAGGAAAATGATTGGGGGCAAGTTTGTGGTAAAGTACAATCAGATGGGTGTTCCATATGGTGAAGTAGCCGAGCAATTGGCTAGTTATACTAGGGTATTAGCCCATACATCTATTTCGATCCTCCGTTTAGACTGACGTTTAGTTTCACAAGAGACGAAGGACCGACTGTTGGAGTCTGTTAAGGTAACGATACATTGCCCACTATAATTATTAAATTAACAACCACATATATGATTTGGTTAAGGAAATATTTACATTGTCCACTGTAGGTTCATTTTATTGTTCATCATAGTAGCAAGAAACAAGTACTACAATCAATTGGAGTAGCTTTTCGAAACTTAAAATATATTCTTACAAGAAATTACATTTTGCCATTTATTTATGATCGTAAAAAAACTGTATAGAGGTCCATATTAGTACAACCATATCAACAAGTCAACATGGGCGAAGTTTGTCAAGTAAACGATTATCTGAAAGCGTTGCAGTAAGTTTATTCCAATTCATCTGTACAAATAGTATTATAAATTGTATACTGTCCAAGTTAAAATGATTCTTTTATATATAAACTCAGTGGCGTCAATAAAAAGAAAGAAAAATAAGTTCAATCATCATCTAAGTAGGAAAGGGCATGTCGGGTTGGTAAAAGATTTGATATGTAAAAAATAAGTTAATTGCATGCATCTTATCCAATAAGCTATATTAAATTTTATGATTACATAGTGCTCCGAAACAGGCCTAACTGAGAAAAGGTGGATAAAAGTTTGCTATGGAAGAAAGCTTTAGAAATGAAAAATGGTGGTTACCACTTTGATGTTGAACCAGTTGTTATTAAGATCGTAGGTATGGTTAATTTTTACTATAGTAGCTTTACATTTAATTTTCACAACATTGGTTTTACAATTGATTGTGACAGGATACAGAGGTTAAGAATGGCTCTACCAACTCAGTTGCAAGAAATTAAATGACATTCTTGCACGATCATTGGGAAAGATTCCTAGATGTGGTCATATGCAATGAGTGGGAAGTTTGTAACCCCATTTATATACTTTTCTTCCAAAGAGCTGTTAATGTTGAAAGGTACAAAGAGATAAAACTTTGGAAGGATTCAGTTGAGGATCGTCTAGAAGACATTAAGAATGAACTGAAGAATACCCCTCGCAAATCAGACGAAGGAAGCTCCACCTTCCCACCTGAAATTGGTAAGTCCCCACCTCCCAATGATCGAAAGAAAGAAGGGCCTGCAAAAGAACATATTGATGTAGTCATTTATAGAAGAAGTCCAAGATTGAAAACTGCAAAACTTAAAGGGAGTCCACTTGGAATTTGATTCACCAGTCTAGGACTAGGTGACTTAGAAAAAATTTTCTCTGAACTATTGCGGAAAGTTCTTGAAGACGATATAGGGACCAATGAACCTTACCTATTTTGGGCCTAGCGGGCCTGTTGTTAGAATATTGAGCTTGAGTTTGGGGTGTCTTAGTCATGGAGTGACCTTTCTTTTAACAATTAAGTAAATCCAAGTGGAAGCCCAATAACATTTATGAATTTTGAGCCCAAGTCCCTCAATTTGTTAGGAAAGGGCAACAAATTTCAAGACTTCTCTAGAACCAATCACCTTCCATTTAAAACAAAAATTAGAAATTCAAAACACATGAAAATCTCTCTTGACCGAAATTGAAGAGAAAAAGGAGGAAGGAGAATAATCACTTCCCTTAGTGAATTCCCAAGGATCATTTAGAGTAATCTGTAGGGGTTTTATTGCGGATATCCGGTAACGCATCGGAAACAGTGGAAAATCAAATTTTTCGATTTCAAAATTTTTTTCTCGGATTAATTAAATAAACTTATTTATTTAATTTTCCAATATTCAAATTATGAAATATTACACAAGAAATCAAATTTTTGTGTAATTACCCCAAAACTTTGCATTTTGTTCATTTTAGTCCGAAATTGTTCAAATCAATTTTGGATGATTCTAAATCATTTCTAAGATGAATTTAACATGTCCTAAATATCAAAACACAAAGAGCAACAAAAAACCCAATTTTTCCTTCAAGGCCGTGAGCCTCCTAGAAGCACATTAGTGTGCATTTTGCACTTCCAAAGTTCAAAACACATCCAAATGAAATCCAATCAACATGAGATTTTATATGTATCATATACACATCCAAATACACCATATAAATGAAAAGCCTCAAATTTGGAAGTGGTCTTAAACCCTAATTTTTTTTATTTCTTCAAATTGGACAAATTAGACCAAATTAGTTAAATCAATTACTTCAATCATGTTTCTTCCATCCGAATCAAGTCTCAACACAATGAAACAACTATAGAATAATTCTAGGTCATTTAAGAGTGGTTCAATAACTCTAGAATGGCAATAAGGTTCTAAAACAATGAAAAGAATGCTTATTACTACACTAGTAACATTCTTCCAACTTCATACATGCTTAACCCCTTCATCAAACTTTCATCCATAAAAAACACAAAGAATAAAGAATATAAAAACTCAAGAACATCACCAAGTGAAGCCCACAACAAGAGGAACAATTTACTCTCTAATGGAAGGTTGGAAATACTTACTAAATTCCAAGCTTTTCTTTGATTTTCTTTTTCTTTCTCTCTACCTTCTTTGCTTTTGTTTTAATGGAGTTTGATAAAGTTTATTAGGTTATCCAAACCCTAAAATAAATGAAACAATATATACTTGCTCACAATTTTGCCTTAGCCGAAATTGGCTAGAAAAAAATTAAGACATTTTGTTTTCATTTCATTTGAATTTCAATTTGCCATCTTATTAAAATGATCATTACACTTTAATGATAATTTCAACCAAGTCAACAATTGCAACTTAGCCATTAAAACAAATATCATAACTTAAAATATCTATACTTTAATTAATTTAATCATTTAACAATTAAATAATTAATTAATTAATTAATTACAAATATATTAAATATATGTATAATACTTACACTAAATATTAAATACATATATTCATTTATGATATTAGTCAAATATCTCAATTTGACAATTAATTAATGTGTATTTGAATTAATCAAGCATTAAATGCAAATACACAAAAATTAAGGAAATGACTATAGGGTCCCTACACATGTATTTTGCGTTTAACCTTTAAACGACTTTATAAATAATCAATATTATTTATAAATTTTTCCATAGTGCTCTATGAGTTTATTTCATTAGTGAGACTCTCTAGATTCAGGCATATCCGTCACGAAATCCATTTTCTTTTCCATAGCTTATCCACCCGTAAATTATGACGATCACGGATAAACTTGCTGAATCATACAGGTCAAGGTCATGGCAAATGTATAATTCCTATGTCATAGGTATCCGGATTAATCCAAGAGATATAGATGTAAACGTCAAATCTTTATAGGGATTATCCAGTCGACTATTCTATTAGCAATCTCAAAATAACATTTAGAACTAACTTCTAAATTGTACCACGGGCCCATGGTTTTTATCTGATTGCTAATCATATGGACTACCTATGCTCTGATACACAGAACTGACGAATCTTATCTCGATACACACATGACACCCTGAGGATCTATCTACACCCAACGAACAGGCGGAGGTCTGATCTAACTAGATCGGTGACGTGATTGCTATCTAAGTGTAGAAGATGTCTCATGTGCCCACAGTGGCATCTCAAGTCTAAGAATCACAAGTGCTACTCAACCCGATAAGATTCTTATTGACGTTGGTGTACTATCCATTAAGAATCTTCGGTGAGTCGTCCAGTGTTTATCCGCTATAAACACCTACACGTCTATACTAGTCTCCAAGACTTATGGTTCATTGAGAAACTATTGGAATCATATATTTCAGTATACGACATGTACCGGTCTCAACGGGTTTACTATACTGACCAAGTAGTGTAAACATTGACCAGGAACAGTCTGAGAATGAAAATGTCATGATACAACTCAATGTCAGTTGCAACGCTTTTGCAACTGCACCATGACTAGTCATTCTAAGGTCATTACGTCTTTACCATATTAAAAGATAGATTATATTATAGAAACTGCATATATTATTCAAAATAATAAGGTTTTACAGAAGTATTCATAAAGAAATACAACCGGGAATTGGCGCTCTGAGCACCAACCCCAACATAATCCACCCCAAATCAAACCTAAGAAGGAGGAAATGAAGCTTGAAGATTCTCTTTATGAAGAAAGAATTTGAATTAAGGTCAGAAATACTTGATCCAAATCTTATAACTTTGGGTATTGAGGGTTTGATATTTATAGTGTGTTGTTGACTGAAAACAAGGTGATTATTGATGATTGTTGTAGTTAGAAGTTCATGTTTGGGCAATTTCTAGGTATGCTACCCTAGATGAAACACCATGTAAGAAATAGAGAATTGGGTGATGTTGGGATGTTAGAATGATAGTATGATGATAAATTGAGTGTTTGTAATTGCTTGTGGTTGTGTTAGAATGAAGTAATGAGTTGATCATAAAAGAAGTGAAGATTTGACCCTGGAAATAGCAGAGCGTCGCGACGTCATGGAGCTCGCGTCGCGACGCGTAACAAAACAG
The DNA here is from genome assembly GCA_019454045.1 of Zanthoxylum bungeanum. Taxonomy (NCBI): domain Eukaryota; kingdom Viridiplantae; phylum Streptophyta; class Magnoliopsida; order Sapindales; family Rutaceae; genus Zanthoxylum; species Zanthoxylum bungeanum. The sequence goes on from SKCR01036591.1 coordinate 58,901, forward strand.
AATCTCTGAATCAGACATGATGATTGAGCGTCGCGACGCTACTGGGCTAGCGTCGCAACGCGTATCAAACCAGAGCCTCTGTTTTGTGGGGGGTCGCAACGCGTGTCTCCAAGAGTCACGACACACATAAGAGCCGCGACGCGCGGAACCCAGTGTCGCGATGGGCAATAAAAGTTGCTCTCTGCCTCGACCCAACCCAGGTGAGCGTCGCGACGTGCACACCTTGGCGTCGCGACGCATGTCCATTTTTGTTTAAAATTTAATTAATCCTTGCCACTTTATTCAAGAGGTTAGAGGACACCCTAGGGGACTCATACCAACATAGAGTCACTCATGCACGGCATATAGAGATGATATTTTAA
>SKCR01036592.1:0-53459 GCA_019454045.1 Zanthoxylum bungeanum
CAAATTTGGCCCGTACAATTACCCCATACTCTATAGGCCATCGTATCACTCTATTAATGAATTTTTTTCAACAAGTTTTTTTAATGGAATTATACTAGACAGAGAAATGTCTAATAGAATTATGACACCTATTATGATAATATTAGACATACAGTATTAGCAAACGAGAAAAGTTAGGATGATCATAGAACTCTTAGACCCTCGAAGAAACTCGGACACTAACTCGATAACTCGGAGTAGTAATATTTCCAAAGTGACATCACTCTGAAGTGACGTAACTTCAAGATCAGCTCACTCCGAGGTAAGTTCACTCCCAAGTCAATCTACTTCGGAGAGGGTCTATTCCAGAATCCATGAATTAACAAGAATAAAATGGAGGTACTCTGATCCCTAAACCAACACCCAATAGCACTTGAGGTCATGCGCTATAATCCAAAGTTAGTGTGCTTTAAAGACAGTCCAATTAACTAAACTTAGTTTGACATGCATAATAACAAGTGTAATTACACATAATATTATATTTCAACAAAACATATGACAAATGTACAATATGCATCTTAAAAAAATTCATTTACCATCTATATTTATCCTACCTTTGATATTGTGTGCCACTCAAAGCAATGTGAGAGGTCCAATATTTCTATCATAACAAAACAAAATCTTTGTAATAATAACGATAATTAAAAATTGATGATATTACCGATATTTTTTTTCAAAGTAAAAATGGAAATAAATCGGGTCCATCCCTAAATTTGGATTCAATATTTAGTTAAACTTTGTAATAAATTTTTTATATAAATCATAATCATTGGATAATAATTTAAAAATAACAAATTTTTAATCTTGTTTTGTTATCAAAAAACACAAACAACCGAAGATTATGAAAAACTTAACACATCAACTAGACACTACTTCTAAATTCTCCTACCATTTTAGGTAAGATCATACAAGATAAGCAGAGATTTTCTAAATTATTCTGTCTTCGGTGTCATTATCTCATCACCACAATTCGCATCATATATATATATACTTAAAACGAATTTTATTCTCATAACAATAAAATTCATAAATTTACAAATTCGGCCACCAACACTCTTTACAGGAGTTAATGAATACAAAAATTAAAATTAGAGGTGGAATAAAATAACCCAATACACAAAAAAAAAAAAAAAAAAAAAAGAGATTATTATTATAATAACATAACAACATCATTACATAACAATTTTTTTCCTTTTTTAAATCGTTGGAAAACTCCACCGCCAAACCATTCGGGCTTAAGCGGAATAAGTAAAAACTTCAACTGTCCCAGACTCTTACAAGAAACACATTCTCTGAATTTGAACTCATGACCTCAAAGTGAGATTTTGAATCCTACACCACAAAATCACGCCACTTAGGATAATAACAAAAATATACAAAATACTGGGAGTGCGTATGTATACAAAAAGTATCCAACTACAATAACTAATAAAACTCACAAAGACTCTTCAAGCATAGTATTAGGTGGTACAAAATTGGAACATGATGCTCCCCTCAAGGAGCTAAATCCTAACATAGAAGTACCCAAATCAAAATCCAAAATATTATCCTCCAATTGGAACCCACCTAATACAATTGAGTCAGTCAAGTCAGAGCCACCGTCCAAAAAACCCAAGCACATCACCTCCTTATTCACCTTCACCATAGAATTAGTCCCATGAATCCTCCACTTCACCATTTCACTCTGCAACACCAAATCAATCACCGGCACCGCTGACCCATCAAACCCTTTTGAGCTAAAGCAGAGCCCAAATGGAGCCACGGGTGCCACCATAGTCATGTTCCTAGACCCAGCTGCCGCCTTCATGAAAGCTTTAGTAAATGTTGCATAAATTGAACTCTCCATTGTTGTGTAAGGAACAATTGTGCTCAATTTTGCTGATCCTTTGATGGTAACCGATAATGGGTTGCCGTTAATTTTGATTGATTTGACGTTAATGAAGTAATCTTGTGACTTACCAACAAGAGGTGTGTAAATCAATGGCAAATTTGTAGTGAAGTGGGACGATACGACACCGTTTGACGGTGACAGGCACATAAAAAACTTTCTTTGATGGCCAATTCCGGTGGCAAGCTGTGACGGTAGCGAAATCGGAGCCCTTCCAAGGCCTAACATTCCTCTGGCACCACTCGCAAGTCCTCGGAGGAGAAAAGCTGGTGAACAAGAGAAGAGAAACTGATCAACGGCTGTGATTAATGGGTCTGGTTTTGATCCAACGGCTATGGCGTCTTCCACCAAATCCCCTCTTGTGGCCAATCCTGAGATGGAATTTTGTGTGAAAACATGGCAACAGGAACTAGGGGATTTTCCAATTCTTGAGCATTGAATAGACTGAGATGGAATCAACCGACGAGAAGATGACACGTGGGCAGAATCACAATCGACCCAGATCAACGGACCGCCGAGATCGAGAACAAGATTGGTGGGAAATTGGGAAGCGCCGTGATGAAACTTGGCAATGTATTGGAAAGTGAGTGGATCTTTTAGGACAGGAATGGTAATAGCATTTGTGATGTTTACAATTACAATGTGAATTAAGCAAAGAAAGAGAAGGAATTGTGAAGAGGAAGCCATGAAGATTTGAGATATGGAGAAGAAAATCGTTTATAGAATGGACATGCGGCGGATCGACGATGTTGTTGTGGATAAGTGTTTGGAATTTTTAATGCTTTTTGCTGACTAGACTTTTAGGTTGTGTCCACTGACTGCTGCCGGCTTGGGTAATGTTTATCCACTTACTTTTGGCACGTGATTAGTGTGATCGGTTATCAATAATTTAGAGTTGGGTAAATCGATGGGATTTTGAATTTTTTTTTTTTTTTTTTTTTTGCCCTAAATATTGAAAACATTCATTTTCGATTGAGGTCCACAATTAAGAATTTGTATGATGTGATACTAGCGATCATGTAAAATAAAGGTAGAGTGAGGGGGCGTTCCTACACATCGGTGTGATGGTGTCGTAGGCACTCCGACGTTTAAGTCAATAGTGAATACGAACGATATATAAGGTGAGAGTAATGTATGGGGTTACCTTGACTTCTGTGGACTGTCGTGAGGGCGGTGAGTCGGTATTTGAAGGATAAAGTGTTCTGATAGCTCAAGTAAGAATGTTTAAGCTTTCATCCGTGTACATCTAAACTCTGCCTCTATTTATAGGTTAATACATATTATCTTTTTCGTTGGCACACGAGCTGTATTTATGGGGTGGAACCCATAACATGTTTATATGTCATGGCTTTCGGTGCTATGAGATCTTAGCATGTGGGGGTTAGTATATTTATTAGGAAAAATGGAATATAGCAGTTGAGGAATTATTTGGATATTTATTAGGCTATCTGTTACTTAGGCCTCATATGAAAATTGTTTAAATCTTTTATGTCGGATATTGTTAGGAATTTTAAATGTACTTGATATTAAGCCCAAGATGAAAAAATGATTTTGACATGGGTCCAAATTTAGAAAAATTATATTATGTGTCAGGTGTATATGTCATCTCTCTCACAGCAGCTGGGTCACACAACTGTGTGGGACCCAGCTGTTGTGGACGCTGGATTTCGCCCAAGGTCCACAATCGAAAATTTATAGGGAGGGGGCATTAGCGATCCTGCAAAACAGAGGTAGAGTGAGCGGGAGTACTGCCCACCGGTGTGGTGGGTGCCGGGGGCACTCCGACGCTCAAGTCAGTAGTGAAGACGAGCTGTAAATAATGGAGGAGCAAGGTTCAGGGTTACCTTGATACCTGTGAGCCGCCGTGAGGGCTATAGGTTGGCGGTTATAAGAGCTCTAGTGACAGAGAGTTGTGTTGTGTGACGTTGGATGATCCCCATCATGCCATGACTTTTCTCTTTTATAGGCCCTCCTGACGATGGGTCATTTAAATCTTTTCTACCCGTTGGATGTGTTAATGATAGGGTTTATGACTGTAACTGCCGATTTAATGGAGTTCATTACTGTAGGCGTTTTCCCAATCTAAATACTCATGAATTTGTTGGCTTCCTGAACTGTTAAATCCGTGATGACGGGCTCTGGGCTAGTCTGGCCTCTCGGCCCAAAGCTGATTTCTCAAACTAGATCTGATGGTGGTCCTTGGGCTTTGGTTTCGTGATTGGCCCAAATGTGGAATGACGGTTATGCCATTGGGCCCAAATTTGGCCCGTACAATTTGTCTCATACTCTATAAGTCAATGAATTCTTGGCTTGGAGAGTATTTGACGCGTGTGTCGAGACTATAGGATGAAGGTGTACCTGAGCGTCGATGATGCTTATTGATTGAACCAAACGAATGTCAAGTTATGAACTTGACTCTACATGATCCATCGTGGATGTGTCCAGTCGAATGAGCTAGATGAAGGTCAGAATCATGCCGTATAGAATGAGGGAAGTCCATGTCTAAATTTGACTCGACAAGAGTCCATGGGGGATTTCCCCGATCGACTGAACCAGATGAGGGTTCAGGAGTTACTTTCACTCGACATGTCGTATGGACTGTAGGAAGTCTATGTCTTTATTTGACTCGACATGAGTCCATGGGGGATGTCCCTGGTCGACTGAACCAGATGAAGGTTCGGGAGTTACTTTCACTCGACATGCCGTATGGAATGTAGGAAGTCTATGTCTTCATTTGACTCGACATGAGTCCATGAGGGATGTCCCCGGTCGACTGAACCAGATGAAGGTTCAGGAGTTACTTTCACTCGACATGTCGTATGGACTGTAGGAAGTCTATGTCTTCATTTGACCCGACATGAGTCCATAGGGGATGTCCCCGGTCGATTGAACCAGATGAAGGTTCAGAAGTTACTTTCACTCGACATGTCGTATGGACTGTAGGAAGTTTATGTCTTCATTTGACTCGACATGAGTCCATGGGGGATGTCCCTAGTCGACTGAACCAGATGAAGGTCAGGATAAACCCCATACTACGGGTCGAATAACCAGTTGAGTCTTCAATGTCGTTTGGACCAGATGAAGGTCTATGAAAGTCTTCACTCTACAGACCTGATGAAGGTCCAAGAGTCTTTCCTTATCATACTACTAGACCTAGTGAAGGTCTATGAAGGTCATCACACATTCTCCTAATGAGGGTCCATGTGACTATGGTGGTATGGACCTGTCAAATGTACTTGATAAAAGTCCAAGAATGTCATCACTTCTCACTCTAATAGACCTGAAGAAGGTCAATGAGGGTTCTCATTCCTCATTCTACAAGACCTGACAAAGGTCAATGAGGGTATAATTCCTCATTCTACAAGACCCGGCAAAAGTCAATGAGGGTATAATTCATCATTCTACAAGACTGGATAAAAGTCAATGACGGTATAATTCCTCATTCTACAGGAATTGTAGTCTGAGACCATGTCGTCTGAAGACCATGAGACTATGGTCGAATGAACCTGATGAAGGTCCATGAGGGTTCTCATTCCTCATTCTACAATACCTGACAAAGGTCAATGAGGGTATAATTCCTCATTCTACAGGACTTGTAGTCTGAGACCATGTCGCCTGAAGACCATGAGACTACGGTCGAATGAACCTGATGAATGTCCATGAGGGTTCTCATTCCTCATTCTACAAGACATGACAGAGGTCAATGAGGGTCTTCATTCCTCATTCTACAATCCTCATTCTACAAGACCTGATAAAGGTTAGTGAGGGTTTTCATTCCTCATTCTACAAGACCATAGATGTAATGTCGAATGAGATCTTTAACGAGCGTCAAGCTTCACATGGTAGTGTCGACTAAGATCCTTAACAAGTGTCAAGCTTCACACGTGTAGTGTCGAATGAGATCATTAACAAGTGCCAAGCTTCACATGTGTAGTGTCGAATGAGACATCTTCCTCATGCTGAGTCTCCATACATGTAGTGTCGAGTGAAATATCCTTGCCAAGTCTGGTAATGTCGACTGGGATATTATCACCCCATACATGTAGTGTCGAGTGGGATATCATAATACCAATTCTCCATACATGTAGTGTCGAATGGGATACTCAACAAGTGCCAAGCCACATATTGTATTATCGACTAAGACACCAATAATAATTACTAAGCTATATGTTGTAATGTCGACTGGGACACCCATAACAAGTCCCAAACTATAAATTGTAATGTCAACTATAAAAAGTGCAAGCCATACCTGGTAATGTCGACTGGGATGTCCACGCCAAGTCTTCATTAGAGTATAGTCCATTTTGACATCCTCCTCACGCCTAGTCTCCAAACATGTATTGTCGACTAGGATATCCACGCAAAGTCTTCATTCGGGTAATATCGACTGAGACATCTTCCTCATGCCAATTATATCTCTTCATCATATGAGGTGAATGGTAGGAAAAATGGTTCCACTAAAGGGACGCGCCTTGTTCTTGATGAGGGTCCATGAGACTATGGTCGAATAGAGTCTAGAGTCGATGGAAATCCATTCATGTAATGTGAAGAATATAATTATATTCTCATGTCGTCTGAAAGAGACGACTATCTAACCATGTAGTATGGAGTTGAAGGCAATCCATGCATGTCATATGGAGGAGATGAAAATCCTTTCAGTCGTCTGAATGTGGTGAGTCCTTCAATGTCGTATGGAAATGATAACAATTCTTCTATGTAGCCAGATGGTCATCCACCTTATCGTATGGAGAATATGATAATCTTTCCATGTAGTCTGAAGTGGATGACATTACTAGAGAATACTTCTTAGTCGGTTGGGTATGCTGGAAGAATATGAGGTATTCTCATGTCGAATGGAAGAAGTATATCGATTGGGTCTGATGATTTTTATGTGGTTGATTGGAGCAAATGGGTTTCTCCCTAATTTTTAGTTTTGTGAAGGTCATTTTCTTTTAAAGTTACCAATGAATACTTGTTTGGGAAGCTATGATGTCCCAAAAGCAACAATAGGTGGCTTCTGCCCCCTTTTTTGTCTAATTACATTAGGTGATATCTTATTGAGAAGTATTACTAGCACATCATTTATTATGTCGCTTGGGAGAATTCAAACTTCTTTCATTGTCATGGTTGGTGGAGTTTCTTCTCTTATTTTTCCTCTTATCTTCCTTCCATATAATCTCAATGTGGGCTCGAGTCATGGCTTGATCCATAGTGTAGCATCGAAATTTAGTGAGCTTTTTGTAGAGTTTACTTTCTGAAAGTAATCCATTTCTAAATGCTTCCACTGCAATAGGCTGATAGAGATCTGTGATTGTTATATTCTCTTTATTGAAGCGAGCAACGTAGTTTCGCAAGGACTCATCTCTATGTTGTTGGATGGCATTAAGGTCATTGGTGGTCTTCTCAAGCTTGCAAGAACTTGCGAAATGCTCCACAAATTTGTCTGCTAGCTGTTGGTAAGACTCGATGGATCTGTATGGGAGATTGATAAACCAGGTGAGGGCAGGACCATCTAATATTTCTTCAAATCCTCTGCACATACCAGCTTTTCATTGATGAGGAGCCAGACCCGTTGATAACATCTTGTATTTGTAATGGACAACATGGTCGTCTTGGTCAGTTGATCCATCATACATCTTCATATCTGGAGGACTGAACTTCCTTGGTAGCTCAATGGAAGTGATGGTCTCCAAAAATGATGTATCTGAGATTGTGCCAGCTCGGCTTTTTCTCACTGGTAATCTGACACTAGGTAGGCTGGAGAGAATTGCATCTTTGAACTCTTTCATTTCCTTACGCATGGTGGAGGTAACTTGACGTGCTTGGTCGGTTGGGGAGATATGTCGACTTCTTTCTTGATTTGGTAGATGGTTGTCCAATGGCGGATTCTCGCTTGCCACATTGTTGAATGCCTTCAGGAGATTGGTGGGGATTGTAGGATTGATGGGATGGTCTGGAGAATCAGGTTGTTGGGAGGTTGAAGAGATTTGCTCCAGTTTCTTCTAGAGGGTTATATTGGATCTTTGCATGGCTTGACTCTATTCTTCCAAGGCGCGTAATCCTTCTTGGAGTATGATCAAATGCGTAGTCATAGAATCTGGTGTCTGCTCACTGCTAGAAGCCATGGTTGGTTGTGTTTTAGGAACCGTAGACTGAGAGATCTTTGTCTGCTATGAATCGCTAAGGCCCTACGGTGGGCATCAAATTATGGACGCTGGATTTCGCCCGAGGTCCACAATCGAGAATTTGTAGGGATGGGGCACTAGCGATCCTGCAAAACAGATGTAGAGTGAGCATGAGTGCTGCCCACCGGTGCGGTGGGTGCCGGGGGCACTCCGACGCTCAAGTCAGTAGTGAAAACGGATTGTAAATAATGGAGGAGCAAGGTTCAGGGTTACCTTGATACCTGTGAGCCGCCGTGAGGGCTATAGGTTGGCGGTTATGAGAGCTCTGGTGACAGAGAGTTGTGTTGTGTGATGTTGGATGATCCACATCATGCCATAACTTTTCTCTTTTATAGGCCCTCTTGACGAGGGATAATTTAAATCTCTTATACCCGTTGGATGTGTTAATGATAGGGTTTATGACTGTAACTGCCGATTTAATGGAGTTCATTACTGTAAGCGTTTTCACAATCTAATTACTCATGAATCCGTTGGCTTCCTGAACTGTTAAATCCGTGATGACGGGCTCTGGGCTAGTCTGGCCTCTCGGCCCAAAGCTGATTTCTCAAACTAGATCTGATGGTGGTTCTTGGGGCTTTGATTTCGTGATTGGCCCAAAGACGGAATGACGGTTATGCCCTTGGGCCCAAATTTGGCATGTACAGCTACTGTGAGAGAGATGACATATACTACCGGCACATGATATACCACCTCCCAAATTTAACCCATACAAATATCATAATTAAATAAATAAATTTAGGATTTTTTAAAGTCGGATTCATTTACCGACTCTAAATATGGCTATGTACTGTGCCGACAAAGCCTTTCATGGTGACGATATCATCACGTTATTATTCATCCTTATATTTATTTGAAAAGGGCATAATATAATACATAAATACGTCACAAGACACGTGGTTTGATAACTTTTTTTTAAAAGTGTAACCAAAATTTATTAAAAAAAAAAGGGACTAGACAATTAGAACAAGTGAAATACATAAAATAATCAGTGAATTAAAACTCCAGAAGGCAACCAACGAATAAATTTCTACCAACTCCACGGACGAACTACAACAATCAAATTAGTCTTAAAAAAATGAGAAGATAAAATAAAGATTAAGATGAAGATGAAGGAGACAGGTGAGAGAGAAACCAAATTAAGGGAGAGAAAATAAGATAAAGGAGAGAAAAAGAGAACCGTATAAAAAAATATATGTAATTTTAATTTTTAAAATTAAAAACTCAGGTCCTAGTGTCATCATTCCATTGGATAGACCCACTATATCAGCATGCTGCTGATATGGTGGGTATGCCATACAAAAGTTTTTCTCTTTGCTCACGTCTAGATCCGGCCACGATTCTAATTCGGAATCAAAACCGAACCGGTTGAAACCGGCTGATTCTGGTTCCAATCGGTTCCGATTTCGAAATCGGAACCATAACCTATTTTGTTCGGTTCGGTTAGGGTTCGACCATAACTGAACTAAACAGTTATACAGTTCCAACCGGAACCGTAGTGCCCAGCCCAACAGCTAAATTACTAAATTACCCTTAATATAATTAATAAAACGGTTAATTTTAAGGGTAATTTAGGTATCATAAAAATAATCAAAAAATATATAAATATGGATCACTGTTCATTTTTTAACACATCAATTTTCATTTCTCTTAACTTCTTTAATTCTCTCATTCTCAATTCTCTCCGATTCAATTTTTCATATTATTTTAAATTTAAATTCTTCAATATTAAAAAAAAATGACAAGCTCATCTGAGAACACAATGTCCAATGTGCAAACCTAAGAGAGCGGCCAAAATATAGGTACACGGAGAAGAGAAGTTAAGTCTCGATCTTCCGATATTTTCAAAATTCATTTTCATATAGTCGAGACGGAAAATGAAAGTCCAAGAGCAATATACAATTATTGTGGTGTATCTTACAAATTTACTGGTGCACTTGGATCGACATCATGTCGCTGAAATTTGACTTGATACAATGCAAACTCAAATGGGCATGTATGTTTCATCTAGTAGTGGTATGAGTTCTTTAGATTTATTTAAATATTCTGATGCTAAAAATAGAGAAGAATTTGCTAAATTTACTTGTATGATACATTTTTCTTTAAATTTTGGTGAAAAAATTACTTTTACGAATTATGTTCGAAATGTTTTAAATCTTTCTACCTGTAAAATTACTAGAAATACAACAAAACGTCAAAAATATTAAAGGTCGTCTTTTCTATTTGTTCTGATATTTGGAGTGACCATTGGCAAACACACTCATACATGGGTGTGACTTGTCATCGGAATGATGCATCATGAGACATGCAAAAATGACTTATTGCATTTAGAGTTTTTGATGAGCAACATACTGTACAAAATATTTATATAATAATTAAAGTAATTTTTTATAAATATGATTTATTAGGTAAAATTTTAACAATTGATTTTGACAATGCATCTACAAATACTGCATCAATTAGAAATTTAAAAGAAATATGTTAACCAAAAATGGGGGGTCGATTTTTTCATGTTCGTTGCATATGTCATGTCCTTAATTTATGTGTTCAAAATGATCCGACTTATTTAGAAAATCACATTGATCCTATTAAGATCGCACTTAATTGTATTTGATCATATTCTCAAATCATGAGAGAATTGGCCAAAATTTGTAAATTAAATGATGTTAAATCAGTAAAATTTTCACTAGATGTTCCAACTCGTTGGACTTCAACTTATTTTCTTTTAGGTGAAACTTTTCTATACAAAGATGTATTATGTAGTTTTTTTCCCAACATATTCAACATATAATACTTTTGCCTAGTCAATGAGATATTTGTGAAAAAAGTTAAATCTTTTAAAAGTTTTTAATGATGCTACAAATATTTTTAGGGGAATTTATTATCCTACAATAAATTTATTTTTTGTTGAATATTTGAATATTGTTGGTACTCTATATGAGCATGCTGAAAGTTCCGATAATTATGATATTGTTTTAATTAAAGCTATAACTGTTATGAAGAGAAAATGATTGAATTATTTTAAAGACATTTCATTTCTTTATCTTATTACCATAATTTGTAATCATAAATTTAAATTAGAAGAATTGAATATTAGCTTACCAACTTACTATACATATACATATTTAGAAATAACTGATGAAATTAACATTACAAATTTAATAGATAAAATAAAAATTGATTTAATAAATTGATTTAATGATTATATTAGTATATATAACTTGCAATTATTATGACAATCTAGTAGCAAACCCGTAATATATTTAAGACTTAGGGTATGTGATCGTTGGTTACTACAACGAAATAAAAAATATAGGGATAACACGACTAACCACCCGAAATTAAATAATTATTTATCTACCAATTTCGAGTTTCCTCATGAAAGTTGAGTGCGTAAAAATTTTCAAGTATTTGACTAGTGGAACCGACATCAAAATATCTATCATATTTTATCAATTATTACTAAAGAGGTACAGACATCAGTTGTTTCCTCCGTTACAGTTTTACAAACTTTCAAATTACGACGTTCTTGGAGAGTTTTTTTAGCTGTGATGAGGTTTATACTAATAAAATAGACTTGATAAAATAAAGAAATATTGTTAGAAGACAGACGTTAGTATTAGTAGTGACCAACAATCGACACTACGACGGTCAAGTTAGTAGCAGAATTGTGAGTTGAAAGGATTTTAGGGAAAACAAATATATCATCTAAAATGAAATAAATCACTGAATCTTATGGCCCACGATGAATGTCAGCATAGACTCGAACACAGACAAATACAACCCTCTCGACAGACCAATTATCAATTTGAATTTATGTTGCTGTATTCTCAAAAAGTATAAGAATGAAAGCTTTACTGGTAATTCTTTGGTGCAACGGAGGTATGAATGACGTGGTACCATCAACGAATTAGAAAATGATATGTATAATGTAATACATATTTTTTAGTTGTTTTTTAATTTTTTAGCACGCGTGGCAATTGATAATTGGCTTGTTGCATTGATGACGTGGTACTTCTGTTGCATTGTAGATTTTCTTTTTCGTAACTACGCCATCCAATATACGAAATGTCTGAATTACCCTTGCTTAAAAAATATATTATACCATCACAGCTTTGTATAAAGTAAGGGTATTTGTGTAAATATCTTCGTCTTTGGGATAGTATGGAACGAAAGTTTTCGCTGCAAATCCCACCAGCAATTCCAGTCATTCTCAGAATTCAAGAGCTTCGTGGGTCAGTTTCATTTTCTTCATGTTTATTTATTTTCATGCTTAGCTGATATCATTAATACAGTAATCGAAATTAATAAGTTTGTTTGGAATCTCTTGTAATCCCATTTGGTTATTTATTTTTGCGAATTTGATTTTCATTCGGGTTTTTTTTTTTAATGCTGATTTTGTTTGATTGTAAATTAAAATTCTGCTTTATCATTATTGCCCATGTTTTGATTTATGTAAATATAAATATTAATGAATAAATAATGATACTTCAAGAAATGATCTTTAAAGAAGTGACTGGCTGGATTTGCTTGGATTGTTGACTATGATTTTCTTTATTATTATTATTTTTGAATCATTGAAACCCGTCGTCAAACCACTCCATCCGACTTAAAACAGGTAAAACCATCCCTTCCGCTGCCAAACCACCCCTAAGCGGAGCAGGTAAAAACATGTAAAATCTCCGACTTTCTTAAGTTTTTATAAGAAACGAACTCTCTGTATTCGAACCCAGGTTCTCAATATGAAATCATGAGCCTACACCACTCAGCCACGCCCCTTGGGACTTCTTTATCCCTTATTTGGCTGTGTTGTGGAATTTTTGTTGCTCAATGTAAATTACTCATATATTTTAATACAAATTGAGGCAATGGGATGCTTGTTTTGGTAATTAGAGGTATAAGTCTCCACAATGATTATGGAAAGAAAAGTTCTCTAATTTCAGTTTTCAATAAAATGTATATATCAGCAGAGTTGTTATAAATTAATATGGAGATGTCATGGTGTTGGATGGTTGTTCACCATTTCTTGCTTTGGTGCAGTTTCTATCTCTTCTGAACGGGCAAGGAAAAGACAGTTGGAAAGTTTATTACTAATTGTGATGGATCGGATGGATAATGCCTTTCGGAACCAAATACAGGCAATTTTGCGAGTTTTAAATGTAACATCATGTTTGAGAGAAGACAGGGTTCCTTGTGAGATTGAACAGGTAACTAAATATTGATTTCATCTTTCAGCCTTGTTGTTTATTGTTTCTTTATGATTAAACAACTTTGAATTTGCTTCAATTCAGTTTTCTTTTAAGCCAAAATTTATTAAGTCTGTTTTCCCTGATTCTTTTTAATTTTTATAGGGTCTCTTCTTGGGATCCATGGGAGCGGCTAGTAACAAGGATGCACTAAAAAGCAGGAATATTACACACATATTAACCGTAGCTAATTCATTAGCTCCCGCGTACCCAAACGATTTTGTGTATAAAGTTATTGGAGGTACAATCTTTGATCCACTGTAGCCTTTTGCATGAACGTTTTTCAAATTTTCTTTCGTGAGTCGTGACATAGTGGTGTTCAATATTGTTTGACAGTAAAATATTGATTTTCCATGCTGAAATAATTCTTGAAATTTGTTGTATGTTATGTTTTGTTACTTAATTGAAAATTGTTTGGCATATTCATACATTCCAATGCTACATTGCAATGATATTGTGGTATTATTATTCTCCCTCTATCTCTTCCCACTTCATAAAGTTTCTGTGCGTTTTTCCCATGTTGTAATGGCACATATGACGGTGATCCTTATCTTTCTATTGAAGTTCTGCCATGTTAACTTTGCATTGTTCTGTGTGATATAGTTGCGGACAAAGAAGATACAAATTTATCACAGTACTTTGATGAGTGTATCAATTTTATTGATGAAGCTAAAAGACAGGGTGGTGGTGTGTTGGTTCATTGCTTCGTGGGAAGATCCAGAAGGTGACATATCTTTACCCATCTTGGCTAGTTCTCTACGAATTAAATTTTTATGTTCTAGTGATGCCATATCCTGTGAATCCGGAAAGTGGACTACTTATTCTGTAAACTTGGTAGAAGTTGCATTAATCAACCTGTTCTGCCTTTCAGTGTGACTATTGTTGTTGCTTATCTGATGAAAAAGTGTGGTATGAGCCTATCTCAAGCTATGGAGCATGTCAAAAGCAGACGCCCTCAGGCTGCTCCAAATTCTGGTTTCATTATGCAATTGCAATATTTTGAGAAATCTCTTCAAGGTAGCCCCTTAGCTTTAATTAGTACCCTCATGAGGCGTCAAAGAGTCCACATTTATGAATATTTATGGTCTCGAAAATCTGTTTCTCCAAAAAGGATGGTGGTTATCCCCAATAAATTGAAAAAGAAAACTTACATTATAAAATTATAGTGATCTTTGAGAAATACATTTTGTGTAGCTTATGAAAAGGGAATGACACTTTGTCTACTGTCATATCACGATAAAGTTTACTTCCCAACTGTTTCCTTCTTTCAAGAAAATGGTCATTTGGGGACATGAACACGAGATTTCTGTTTCAAGACAATTTCAATGCGCTGGACGTAGCAACCCTGAGAGTCTAGGTTGACAGTTGACAAAGCTGTGCACATGTGTTATGTGTATTGCAAATTTGTGATAACAGACATTTTGATTGTGTATATTAGATTTTAGAACCACAAACATTTTGTTTTATGTTCAAGTGCCGTTGTTTGCGCAATTGTTGAATGAATGAATTCCTTTTTAAGTATCGGATTCAGTTATTCGGTTGGACGTGAATTTTTTTTGCTCTGTCAGAGAATAGTCTGCGTCACTGTTGTGAGCCCTAGGAAGAATGAATTTTGGGTGGATCTGGTCCATTAGGAAGGAAAAATATATACTCTCTGCTTTTAGAAATTACCAGCATAATAAAGAGATTCTGTCTCATGCTGCATTAAGATTGCAAGTTGCAATTTTAAGATCAGCATGAGAGATTGATGAAAAGTTGTTGGCATTATGTGTTAGCTTCAACTGAACATATCTTGGTTACTCCTGCAGGTCACACTTGAAGTTGCAAGCTTACTCAGCCCCGACAGATCACATTTCCTTTCAGAGTTGCGCAATTTCGGTCATCGTGGCTTCTGCTTAAAAGAGATTCGTATTGATCATTTCTTCAAATTTTTACGGCTATGGTTTCCTTTTTTTTTTTACAAGTTGATGTGCATGGAAAGGCTTGGCGTCGCAGATGCAGAACTTAGCTTCTGGTTGGAAATGAACATTCAGAGTAAATCTCAGTGTAAGAGAACTGTGTCACTGTTGTTACTTAAAAGATGAGGAAAAATGCCCGTGATTTGTATGATTTGAAGAATTGCATAGAATATGATGTAAATAAATAAGCAATGGACCAAAGTGCCCCTGTGAGTAATTGACAAAATCACTTATTGGAATCAACATATCCCAATACTAGACCGAGCCACTGGTTCGGTTCGGTTCGGTTCCACAAGAATGTGGAACTGAGAATCAGATCAGAACCGTTCGGTTTCGATTCCCTTTTATTTTTTATTTTAAAAATGGAAAATAATTATTAAAAAAAATTATAATGGGATATTATTACCAAATAAATATAATAAAAAAAAAATTATCTATTTGAATTTTATAATATTATATTAAAAACTTAAATTAAAAATAAAATAAATAGCTTGAAATTAAAAAAAAAATATTTATATTATATTGGAACAGAACGATTTCAACGGTTCGGTTAGGGTGAGAATTCTAATTGAATGGTTTCAATGGTTCGGAACTTTAACCGAACGGTTTTAACGGTTCGGATATGGTGGGAATCCTAGCCGAATCGTTGAAACCGTTCGTTTAAACCAAATCGTACGGAACCGGTTCTGGAATCGGAAGAAACCAAGACCATCTAATTCGATTCTGATTCAGTTTCGATTCCGAATCGGAACGGTGGCGCTCTACCCTATGGGTTGGAATTTTGCTGTCCCACCATATCCAACACTTTAGAAGCCCATCTAACTTTCAACACATTAATTGGGCCAATTCAACACTTACTGGGCCTGGGGCAATACTATCCACAAAGTCCACCAAAAAATCAGTTTTTTTTTTTCAAGGGAACAATTTTTGTGGCCTTCAATTGGCAATGAAAGCAATAGGAAGAATGTTACACTAAATAAACTGAACATACAAACAAATCCCATCAAACAGTTGGCTGCAATTCCTTCATTTTCAGTACTAGTGTCAATAAATATCAATCACTAATTCACTATCTCATCAATTCTCATTAAAGTTTATATATCAATAAATCAATCTGGCCCCCATTGCTTCTTTTAGTTAGTTTCCTTCTCATCAGTATCATAATTAAAGCCTGGTCCCCATTAGTTTGCAAAATTTATGGATCTTGATTTTGGTTTTATTCACCTCCAAATTTTGAATTCATAGGAATGTTGATTCATGGTGCTTTCACTTTCTTTGTGCCCACATGGAAGATCAACTTCAATGTGCTTTGAGTCCACTTTGTAATTCTAGTTTATTGAAAAAAAATCTTTTTCACAAAGGGATGAAACCATTTAAATTTCAAAAAAAAAAAAAAAAAAAAAAACTTTAAAAAAATGTGTTACATGCCTAATTTTGGGGCGCATAATAGATTTTGTGTAGGATATTTCGAAGATCCCAACATTCATAGTAGGATAATTCGAGATGTCATGAGTCTCTCAGAAATAACATATGTTATAAATTTAATTTTCTCCGATGCGTTATTTTATCAATGTGAATGATTTAAAATGAAATTTACAAGATAAAGAGATAACATGTTGCTTTATGAATTTGTTGAAAAACATTAATTAATCACAAAAATTACTGAAATGTGTTTATTGTTGTCAAGACTTGAAAACGTTTTTCATTCATTTCATAATTTATGAATTTTAAATAAATTGTAGTGATTTTAAAGTCATGAAAACGATGCAACATGTTTTGATTAAAAACACTCTCGGAAAATAAAATAATTTTGTAAAAATGTTTTCAGTACAAAACACATGCAATTGATAAGGACCCAAACCAAAGTTACCTTCATCATGGCATGAGTTGATTCAAAATGAAAGCATAATTATAAATTATATGCCTTTTGCTCAAATGAAACTTGACACTCCTAGTTATATAAATGGGACTAACTCAACTCAAAAATTAGCGTCTGTTATTTGCAGGCCGGTTTCATTCATGTATAAGTTTGATTACGGTACTATATAAAATTTATACGTTTAACTCAACTCAAAAGTTAACTTAAAAGTTTATGATTACCTCAAATTTATATTTGTAAATACCCAACGAAGTTTTTTTTTTTTTGAATTATTTTGTAGGTATATCTCGAGAGATTACAATTAAATTGTGGATGACTTAGCTCATTTTGCTTTTGTTGTAATGGTATTATGATTTGGGTGGAAGAATTTCCTACCCAAATATCTTGTTTCTTTTCGGATTGTATTCTTTTTTGAGTAATATATTTTTTCCCTTTATTTTTTTATTTGAAAAAAAAAAATATTAAACTATAAATTAGACTTGTATTTTTACCCTCTAAATTTAAAGTTTACACATTTCCCCCTCATATTTTGGAAATTATTTATGATTGGCCTTTCTAACTTTATCACCTTAACAATTTGGCCCAAAATTTCCAACCCGGACTCGTGAACACCCCACCAATTAAGTAGATGGTTTATTAGTTATTCAGAAGCCTCCCTTTATAATTTATAGAACCACTCAACACAAGTTAATCCAATTTGTTAAAAATGCATAAAGTGAAAGGGCCAAAAGTAAAAATTAGAAACCTTGAGGTCTAAAAAGAATATTTCAAAACGTGTAACTTATTAGAAGCCAAAAAAGAAAAAGAAGGAAAAAGCTCTTGAAGCCAAGCCGAGCTGAGCGAAGCCGAGAGTAAAACAGTTAAAACGGTCAGCGGAAACCCATAAATGAAGGAGAAGAGAGAGAGAGAGAGAAAAAAGGATGAAATAAGCTTTTTTTTTTTTTAATTGTGGCCGCATTAAAAATAGCATTTTTTTTTTATTTTTTTAAAAAAATAATGGTAGATATGATAATTTTTCCGTATTATCCTAGAAACTCAAGCGGGATGAGACGAAATTTAACGATATAAAATAAGATATTAGAAAGAACTAGAATAATTTTTTACCCCGAAAATATAACGAGACAAAATATCATCTCAGTCTCATAAATGAATGGGAATAAGATTGATAAATCTTGTCTCGTCTCATCCTATTATCTCCCTTAATCATCTATGATTTTTATGGGTAAGGATGTAATTTTATGGATATGGATTATGGCATAATCACTAAGATATGGGCAAGAGTCTATCAGTGTGCATTAATCGGTTTTAACCGATTAACAGAACCATTCCGACCTTTTTTTTTATAATGATTCGGTTATTGTGATTAAATCGGTTTTTTCAGTTAAGATTTTTAACTTTTTCGATTTTTCTATTCAATTAAGGTTTTGAGATTTGTATAACATAATCGACCGATTAATCGATTACAAGCACTAATTTGACTTTATATATATTAGTAATTAAAACGAAATTAAAACTTTTATCATTTGCCTAGACTGAGTGTAACTGTGGACTGTTTTTTGATGAATTTAAATTTACCTCTTGTTGTTAAACACATATCAATTTGTCTTTTCGATGAATTTAAATTTGTATTTATGTGTTACTCTGAATTGTTATTTGTGGAGATTTTGATTGGTATGATTGTGTTAATTTAAATTGTGTTATGTGTAATGACTAATGAATGAATTGTTATTTTATTTGTGGAGATTCTGGACTGGTTAATAACTGAATTAACCAAAATTGACTGAAAAATAATGGTTCGTTGGTTTAGACCCGGCCAAGGTTCCAGAACCGAACCGGTTGGAATCGGACGGTTCCGGTTTCGGTTCCGGAACCTGACTGGTTCGGTTAGGGTTCTCACCCTGGCCGAACCGGTTGGAACCGCAGGAACCGAATCGGAAACCACACTTGTGGAACCGGAAACCGGCCGGTTCGGTTCGGTTCCGAACCGGAACCGAACCGCCGGCTGGGTCTACGTTGGTTAATGATTATGTGATATCATATGAATAAGTTGATCATTTATATAATCAAATAATTTCGGTTCGGTTAAAAAATCAATGATTGACCGACCGATGCATACTCCTACAAGAGTCGGTTTCCCCGCTCAGTTAATTTTTTGTTTGTTTTTTTTTTTTTTTTTTTGCTAAAATTGTCTTGAAAACTTAGTTAAAAAAATTATTTTATTAACGGGATGATTTTGATTTTTTCCTATAATTCAAAAATAGTACTAAACAAATTTAGTCTATGATAATTCTCAATTAAATGTGGGATAATTACATAAAATGGGGTGGTTTTCCTTGGTTGGTTCAACTAAAACACAACAAATTAGGTATAAAATATTTTTTAATGTCACCAAAATCAGATTATATGAACAAGTAAGATTAGACAGAGGATGCACATTTCAAGCTGTCAATATTTTTAAATTATAAAAAATTATAGTGAACAAAGATAATAAATTTTTTCTGTGCTATTTAATCAACAACTAATCATAAATTACTATTTGAGCAATTTGATCTTGTCAATTTTAATTTATTTAAATCAACACAAATTTTTGACCAATTTTCCAATTTCTAATTTTTGACCAATTTCTTTTTAATCTAGTCGATTTCTGATTTATAATTTTCCAAAAATTATTCAATTTCATTTTTTAATTTATTTTTTGTTTTTCAATATTTTTTTGGAGTTTTGATTGTTGATTTCTTACGAAAATAAAAATGATTATATTATGAATGATGAAAAAGAGTGAAAATATGATTCCATTTAAAAGAAGGAAAAACTCACCTTAAGGCCCATGTACTCTTAATATTTTTTTTTATATTACACCCCTATACTAAATTTTCTACACATTGCACCCTTGTACTTTTAATATTTTTTACATTGCACCCATGTACTAAATTTTCTACACATTGCACCACTGCACTCTCAAAAAATTGACATTTCACCCTTATTTTAACGGCAAGTTAACAGATTTGAGAAATATTCTGACATCACCCACCCTTATTTCGGATTGGACCGGGCAAATTTTTTTACTTTGAAGTTAAGCTGGGGCGCATAACTATATGTTAGGGCGCATAAATATTATGCTCCTTCTGATACATTCAAAAGTCCAACTAATTTATTGCAAAAATTAGATCAAAACTACGATCTTGGAGTGTTATTAATGAACAACAAAAAACAAACAAAGATGCTTCGCGGTTATCAGACATCATTCCTAAAGAACGACAACGAGTATTACATGTCATGCGTGCACATTTATAGCAAACACCCATTTTTTTAGCTCTTCTCTTTTTAGCATAGATGCTTCTTCCTAAACCAGGCGGATATGACACAAATAAGGGTGGGTGATGTAAGAATATTTCTCAACTCTGTTAACTTGCCGTTAAAATAAGGGTGGAATGCCAATTTTTTGAGAGTGCAGTGGTGCAATGTGTAGAAAATTTAGTACAATGGTGCAATGTAAAAAACATTGAGAGTACATGAGTGTAATGTGTAGAAAATTTAGTATAGGGGTGCAATGTAAAAACATTGAGAGTACAAGGGCCTCAAGGTGGGTTTTTCCTTAAAAGAATTATTACTTTAATTTATTATATTTTTTAAAATAATGATAATTTTTTATACTTGTATCAAAACGGTCCTTATTCATATTAAGTTAACTAAAGACTCTTAATTGTTTAGCTTTTTTTAATTATAAATAAATTATTTTTGGAGGATATTGAGAGATAAATTTAATTTATCTTTCTTAATTAATTCCTGATTACTTATAAATCGCTCACTAATTTACGATTAAACTGTCGAGAATGAGAGGAAACTATGGAATATACAATAACCATGGTATCAAATTGGAATTTTCCCCTTTATTTAGGGGCAAAAAAGTCAATTAAAGGGAAAAAAAAAAAAAAAGAGGACAGATATAAATAAAAACAAAAAACAAAAAACGCACAAAAAACAAAAAGGGACAGAGAAATGAATTACGTGGGCAGTGACAATCTTTGGAAAGATTTATTATTTACCTGCAAAATCTTTAACAAAATTTAATGACACAAATAACCCTGAACAGAATGATTTAACAGAGCAATCTTATTGGTGAGTTTTTTGTACCCCAGATCGGTAAGATTTGTGGTTCCACTATTCATTATGGTTTTATGTCCAAAAATCATTTTGGTTTTTTTTTTTTTTTTTTTTTTTTTTTTTTTTTTCTTGCAGGTTTAATAATTTTTTTTCATCAACGTACAGAAGATTTGATGCAGATTAACTAGGTAGATTATATGGTAAAGACTGAAGTTTTTCGAAGCTTCCCTGGACATTTATATTGTCTCATAAAAATATTAGTTGTTTTGTATTAGATCATATATACGTTGTTGTAAAAGTTTGGGTTTTAAAGTATGTATTATGTTGTTTCACTTCTAGTTTAGGAATATGTAGTCACTGACTTTACACTGAGGCTTAGGTGGGGAGACTAGGTCGGACCCGTAATTTCTCATGTTCTTAAGTAATTTTAGGTGTGAATATGTATTTCTATTAGTTATGGGAAACATATAATGTATATTTTACCTTATGTTATTATGTTTTATCATAATTACATTGAATTTTTATGATATCCTGATTTTATTTTCGAACTATTATTTAGCCGTATAATTACACCATTATAATATTTTTATGAATGAATTTCATTTGTCTATTATGACATGTACACTATGCTTCTAAAAATCACTATCATAAATGGCAAAAGGAAAAATATTTTGCTTTGCTAACTTGATTGTAGTTAGAATGTTGAATATAGCATATGATAATTGTTATCCGTTTGGTCATAAGGTAGTTCTCATTTCTCTTTCTTGACTTTGTTAGAAAGCTTTAGATATTGAATTTTGGGTTGTGCTTATTAATGTTTGTCTTTTATAAATTTCAAATTATGATTTTGTTTGAGAGTGTGATTAAATTACATATTTATACGTTAGATATGATTATTGATAAGGATCACCATTGTTTTTTTTTTTTTTTTTTTTTTTTTTTAATTTCAATCTTGTCATGATTATAAATTTAGGAATAAAAATCATTTTGAATCTCATATCGATTTTTGAATTGAGACTAAAAATCACCTTGAACGATATGATATCTCCAATCTTAATCCGGATTCTAATTTTTTTGGAGTCCAAAATTCTGAACCTCGACTCAATTATTTATTTCAGATGATTTCTTAGTCATGATATAGATGGTAGACATTGGATTTGACTTCAGTCCACAATCGAGATTTATATGATAGGGCACTAACGATCTTACAAAATAAAGTAGAGTGAGCTGATAGTTTCTATCCACCGGTGTGGTGGTTATCGTAGGCACTCTAACGTTCAAATCAATGATAAAGATGAGCAGTAAATAAGACAAGAACAAGGTTCGAGGTTATATTGATCTACGTAAACTGCTGTGAGGGCGGTAGACAAGTGTTTAAAGGATGATATGTTTTGAGAGCTCTAATATGAGTACCAAAGTTTGAATGAATATAACTCCGAGTTCTATATCATTTTATAGACTAAGATGTGGCTTTCTAGTTGGAATAGACACTATATTTATATGGTCGGTCTTTTTAACATGTTAAATGCTTAACTTTTCGATGCTAAAACGGCTAATAATTACATGGAGGGTAATTAATTATGAAAAGATATTTTTTTAGTTGAAGATCTGTTGGAAAATTAATGAGTTGCCTTGTGGGCTTCTTCTCATATATGAATCTGAGATGAAAAGATAATCCAAATTTAATTGGTATATAGATTCATGATTTTCTTAACACAATATTTATATTTTCCTTGGACAATGATTCACTTTGAAATGAAAAATCATTTCTAATCATATTTATATGCAGAATTCTAATTGAAAATCGTTATTTTCTAACCTGCCATTTTGATGTTCGTTGAACAAACAACTCAACTAAAACCCTCTCACCAAATCAATCAATCAAAGTAAATAATAAAGTCAGAGTGTGAGACTGAACCCTCCATTGTAGCTTAGAGTAGAGTAGTAGATAAGGATTTTTCAATATTCGATAAATGAATGAAAGAGACACATGCATTTGCAGCAAAAGTATTATTCTCTTGGGAAAATTAAAGCCATTTGTCCTTAACTATGAATAGGAATTAGGGCACTTATTTCTAAACCAAAACCCTAAAACCTACTTGCCAAAACATGGCTCCCATGTGATTTACTGCTCTAAATTTATTGGTCTTTGTGTTTCGAACGAAGCATTTTCTCAGTTTGACTTCATACAATACAAGAGCATCATTGAATTAATTAATGATGATGGTACAAGAAGACTATTTGTTTGTTTATTTTTACTTTATGTTAGTTTTTATATGAAATATGAACTATATGCTGCTATATGTGAGTCAGTATTTGAGGCTGCACCCTTTTTTTTTTGCCATAATAGCTATACTAATGTACAAATGTCAATGCCTCTCGGAATTAGGTGCTAGTATTTTTTTTTTTTATTCGTTAGAAATTTTATCGTTAAATTATTCATTTCGAACTTAAATAAAATATGTAAAATCTTCGACTGTCCCAAGTTTTAATAATAAATACTATCTGGATTCGAATTCAGGACCTCAAAGTAAGATCTTGATCTTACACTATCAAATCACGCCCCTTAAGAATTAGGTATTAGTACCTTTGCATATAATTTAAATACAATACTGAACTTAATTAAATAATAATATATAATGAAAATTTAATATATTTAAATTATTAGGTATAATAATTTTACTTTCGTCATAAAAGGCACCTTAATATTTTCTTACGAAACTAAGCAAATATAATTTTTTTTTGGGGACAAAATACCCTTTTTATTCCTCTTCACTCCTCCTACCGTCTTCTTCTTAGGGAAGGCAAATATTATCTGTCGCTCCCGACAATTAGAACGAGAATTAAAACATTTTTATATCTTTATTTAAAAACGAAATATGACAAATAATAACGATATTTTATATAAGTTGTATAAATGAACGGGATTATCATCCCATTGCCATCTCTCTCTATGAGATGGATTACCAATGCCTAAATCCGATCACGACTTCGGTTTGAAATCGAAATAGATTCGGAACCAAACCGGATTGTAACCTATATTACGGTTCCAAAATTAGAACCGAAACAAGACTCATTCGGTTTGATTACGATTCCACATAATTTGGAATCGTAACCTTAAGGTTCGGTTTAGTTTGGAATCGGAACCAAATCAATTTTTTTCTTTTTTTCCTCTAAAAAATAAAGGACCAAACCGGAACCGAATTGATTTTTCTGGTTCGATCCGGTTCTACTATTCCAGCTTCCTAGTGTTGAGCAACTTGCTCATTTCGGTGCTTAAGTCAGCACCGAAAGGTGCAAATGATTAAAAAATATATATTAAATTGGTGGGCGGGTCCCACATGCCAAAAAAATAAAAATAAAATTCATTATTTGCACAGTAAATCTAATGTCTATAAATAGAGGCTTCATTTCATTATTTTCTTTATTCTATTTTCAACCAAATTCTTTGTATTCTAAGAGAGAAAAATATTATTTTTTCTTAAGAGTTTGTGAGAGAGTTATAATTCTTCTATTCTAAGAGTGTGAGATTATTCATTAATTGTGTTTAGAGAGAGATTGTAAAATTCTTTCAACTATAGTGAAATCCTTCTATTTTTGCATGCGGATGTTTTCCTCATATTGTGGGTTTTATCACGTTAAATATGTGTCTCATTGCTTTATTTTATTATTAAGATTTATGGTTAGCTAAGCCTCTTTATTAGGCAACGCCTCCTGAACTAACAATTATTCTCAATTTCACTTTACTTGTGTGTCAGTTTCATCCCATGATCCCCTAAGAGTGAGAGCTTCAGGTTCATGGTTACTGTTCACAGAGACTGTTCACATATACGGTATAGTAATATTCATGTAAAAAGTAGTATTCACGTATATGATACTATTCATATATACGATATTTTATACGATACTATTCACGATGAAATAGTAAAAGCCGGTTCAAGTGAGATGCTGATCGTCATCAGAAACATGACAGAAAAGTTCGAAATTGAGAAGTTCAACGTGAGCAATTTTTCCCTATGGAAACTTAAAATAAAAACAATATTGAGAAAAGACAATTGCTTTGCGACAATTGGAGATAGACCAAATAACTGATGAAAAATGGAAAGATATGGATGACAACGTTATGGGCAACTTGTATCTAACCTTAGCAGATTCTGTGTTATCCAGCGTTACAAATAAGAGGACTACAAAAGAGATTTGAGAAGTACTTAACAAATTGTACGAGGTCAAGTCACTACACACAAGATCTTCTTGAAGATGAGACTTTACACCCTTCGAATGAGTGAGTCCACATCCATGACGGATCACATCAACAACTTGAATACATTATTTTCCAACTCACTGTGTTGGATTATAGTATATCTACAAATGAACGTGCAAAGATTCTACTTCAAAGTCTACATGATTCATACGATCAACTTATCATCAACTTGACAAGTAATGTTGTCACTGAAAACCTAGTCTTTGGTCGAGGAGCAAAAATAAGGAAGACAGATCATCTAGTTCACAACAAGCATAGGCATTTTCGATGACAAGAAGGAGGTCAACGAAACATGGCTCAAGTGGGTGGTCGAAATCAAAAAGTAAAAAGAATGTTAAATGCTAAATTTGTGGCAAGAAAGGGCACGTCAAGACAGATAGTTGGAATCTGGAGAATGATGCAGAAAAAGTTCACGTTGTAACAAAATCCCGGGGATATGTTGCAAGTACTTCTAAAAAAGGTGGCGCACTTTACAGTGAAGTAGCAATGATGTCAAATGATAGCAGAAAACAGTTAAGTGATGCATGGTTGGTTGATTTTACAGCAACATGTGCACATGACCTCTAGTATGGGTGTTTTAAATTTTGTGAGACCGATCGGGTCGGGTCATTCGGATTTCGGATCATGGGTCGGGTCACTATTGTGATATTTTATATCGTACCGCAAGTGTACGGTGTCAAGTTTTAGTATAAATGAGTGTAGAGTGTCGAACCCACATGGATTACGTTAACTCGCACTAATTAATAAAGATTTAATTAAATAAATAAATACAAAAATAATAAAATAGGAGGAACTAATACGATAAAGATTCTGGATCCTGATTTCACCTAGCTGTCTCTTATGTATTTGTCATATCAATTAATCAATGTTCAGTTATATTGTTTATAAGTCAAAATTCCGAAAATATCAACTTCCTCTCTCGAGCATCAGTGAAAATATCATCAACTACAGACTTTGATATCTCTATAAAAATCTAGTAGTTAACAACTCATTAAACATTATTTTAAATAACTAGACGGGAGATCTGGTATCCAATACATATAGTTGTCGTATTATGAGAATCAATATTCTCTATACACAACTATATGTATCTCTTTTCTTTAGCTTTATAATTTGCATTCAATTATTCACAACAATTGCAAATGATTGATTAGCAAACTGTGCCATGGTGGCTGATTGAATGAAGAAAACAAAAATTTTCACAAATAAAAGGAAGCAAAATCGACATTTGAGGGGTATTTTTGTCATTTTTAAAATTTAATCCAATTAAATAAAATATAAGCTTTAAGTTGGCCAAATCAAATTTGCACACCTAAGCTTAATTAAATCATGTCATGTGTATCAATAATAATTAAACATATTTCATAACATTTATGAAATATGGATATTATTTAACTATTCAAATATTTAACAATTAAATATCTAAATAATTAATTAATATAATTACTATATATATATATATATTTTTATTTACATTAAATAACAAATACATATATTTATGACATGTGTCAAAGTCTCATTTGACAATTAATTAATGCGTATCTAATCAAATTATGTATAAAATACAAATACACAATAATTATTAAATGACCAAAATCCCCTAATACATGTGTTATTGTTTAACTGATTAAACGATTCGAATTAACTCATTTAATCTGATGAAGTATTATGAATAATCTATATTATTCATAACGTGTTGCCCAAGTGCTCAACGAGTACACTTCATATTGTGAGACTCTCTAAGTTTAGGTTTATCTGTTACGAAATCCAATTTCGTGTCTATAATTCACCCACTCATGAATTATGACGACCACTGATAATATCGCTAAACTATGCAAGTCGAGGTTATTGCATACGTATAATCCATCTGTCACGGGCTATCCATATTACACCTGAGATATAGATAAGAATGTCAAATCTGTTCGGTATAATATAGTCGACTTTCAATTTATGATATCTAAATAACACTCGGAACTGATTTCCAAAGTTATACCATAGCCATGGATTTACTAGATCGTAAACATGTGTACGATGTCTATGCCATGTACACGGGATTGACGAATTTTATCTTGATACGCACAGGATATCATGAGCATCAGTCTGACAGTCCACAACCAACGAACAGGCGGAGGTCTGATCATGAATAGATCGGTGACGTGACTGCCATCAAAGTGTGGATGATAACTCATATATCCCACCGTGGTATCTCAAGTCGAAAGACCACTATGCTCGCTCAACTCGAGAAGATTCTTATTGGCATTGGTGTACCATCTATTAGGAAATCTTCAGTGAGTCGTTCAGTGTTTATCAAATAAACACCTACATGTCTATACGAGTCTTCTGAGACTCATGGTTCATTGGGATAAACTATCGGACCAAGTTACGATACACGACATGTACTAGTCTCAACGGATTTTACTAACCGACCCGTGTTAGTAAATCTTAACCATGAACTTTATTTAAGGATATACATCTTATAGTGCGCTTCCCAATGTCAATTACAAATTACGTTGTAATTGCGCAGTACATTGTAAATCCTAGGGTCTTTGTCTAATATAAATGTATCACTAAACCAGTTTTAGTTTCAATATATAATTCGATATATAATCGTAATTAGATCGAATATGTGTATAAAAGACAAGAAGTGTTGCCATTCAATAAGTAATATTATGGAAAATTGAATTGCTCGTATTCATGAATCGGATATAAATACAATCTGTATTGGCACTCTAAGCACCAACCCTAACAGCAGTGTCAATGGTTTTGGGATTATAACAATTCTATAGCGTTGAATTAAATATTTCGACGTTAAATGTTACCAATTTAGCGTCGAACGTTTGATTTGACGCCAAAGGATAATGGGGAGTGTCAGTGATTTTGGGTTGTAACAACCCTTTAGCGTCAAATTAAATATTTCGACGCTAAATATTACGCCTTTAGCGTCGAAACTTTTGATTCGACACTAAAGAATAATGAGAGTGTCGGTGGTTTTGGGGTTGTTACAAGCCTTTTGCATTGAACAGAGTATCGACGCAAAAGGTATGACTTTTAGCGTCAAAACTTTCTCTTTGATGCTAAAAGGTAAAATCACTAACGTCGAAATTTTCAATTCGACACTAAAGGTTAAAATCTAAAAATCATATTTTTTGCATCGAATTAAATTTTTGACGTTAAAAATACATTATCTACGTCGAATATAGATTTCGACGCTATAGATATGCTCCTTTAGTATCTAATATTAGTTTTCGACGCTCAAATAATTCTTTAGCGTCGATTGATTTTTCGATGCTAAAGATTTCGACGCTAAAAGTAAATTTTTTTAGTATTTGTTTAACACAATTCCTACATGTTATATAAGTATTTATTGGCAATATCATGTCACTCATCGATAAATTTATCCATATTAAAATGTTTGAAAATAAATACCTTTTCATCTTATAAGATAGGCAATGATTTAATTTTATTTGTTATTCAGATTTGTCCAAGAATTTTCTTAACAATATAAACGAATGACATTTCAATCTACAAAACAACCATTGTCAAATAAAATCTTTTAAATTTTAGTGTACGATATACATGTAGAACTTTGAATAGGACAAGTTTGAAGAAATATATCTTTCTTATTATTCACAATGCCATTTAGCACTATATATACACATTGTTTGAAATTTAAAATAGGAAAGAGATTACAATGAAAGGAAATGATTAACTACTAGATAAATGACATAATTACAAAAGATTCAAAAATTGAGATTCCTTGATTTTCTCCCTTCAATTATCTTGATTGTGGAATCTTATCATTCCCCCGCAAGATGGACGGTCTTGGAGAGAGTTCGATCTTGGACTTGAGTGTATTGAAAGGAGACCGAGCAAGTGGTTTGGTAAGGGCGTCCGCTAGTTGATTAGCTCCAGAGATGTGTGAGACCCGGAGTAGACCATTTTGAACTTGTTCCCGGATGAAGTGGTAGTCAAGCGCTACGTGTTTCATGCGCGAGTGGAAAACAGGATTGGAGCATAAATTGGTTGCCCAAACATTATCACAGTAGATGACTGGTTGGAGAGAGAGAGTGACACAAAGTTCGGTAAGGAGAGCACAAATCCATCTAATTTCGGCGGCAGTGGAGGCTACTGATCGGTACTCAGCCTCAGTGGATGAGCGTGCAACCGTGCGTTGTTTCTTGGAGCTCCAGGAAATAGGATTATGACCCAGATATACTATGTAAGCACCAGTGGAGGTGAAGTCGTCCTTGTTACCAGCCCAATCAGCGTCGGAAAATGCATGGAGTGCGAGAGGGGAGTTGCGGCGGAGAAATATGCCATGGTCCAGAGTGCCACAGAGATATCGCAGTAGACGCTTGACTGCATGCCAATGGTCATTGGTCGGTTGATGCATAAACTGTGAAAGTTTGTTCACTGTATAAGCAATGTCTGGTCGAGTGAGGGAGAGATACTGGAGGCTGCCGATAATATTTCTGTACTCGGTCGGATCAGGTAAAGGAGATCCAGGTTGTAATGTGAGTGTCGGGTTTGTTGCCAGAGGAGTTGGGGCTGGCTTGGCGTCAATCATGTGGGTTCTGGTGAGCAGATCGGCAATGTACTTGCGTTGAATAAGGAAAAGATCATTGTTGTGGCTAGTAACCTCCACCCCAAGGAAATAAGCAAGCTGGCCAAGGTCCTTGAGAGAGAAGCGCTGAGAGAGTTGGTCAATGAATCGTCAGACAGCTTCAACATCATTTCCAGTAATGATGATGTCGTCGACAGAGACTAAGAGATATAGTGTGGTGTGGCTGTTGGTGAAGATGAACAGTGAGCTGTCGGCCTGTGAGTTGGTGAAGCCGGACCGTAGAAGAAATTGACGCAGTTCATGGTACCATGCTCGAGGGGCTTGTTTGAGGCCGTAGATGGCTTTGCGAAGTTTACAGACGTGATGGGGATGATGCCGATCAATGAAGCCCGAAGGTTGTGACATATAAACATCTTCAGTGAGAGTGACTTGAAGAAAGGCATTGTTGATGTCAAGTTGTCGGAGATACCATCCTTGACTAACCACAAGACTGAGAACAATCCGAACAGTGGTCGGCTTGATGACTGGGCTGAAGGTTTCATAATAATCAACACCAGGACGTTGATGGAATCTTTTGGCAACTAATCTAGCTTTGTACCTGTCAATAGAACCGTTAGCATTAAATTTGGTGCGAAAGATCCACTTACAGCCGACCAGGTTCTGGTCGGGACAGGGTGGCACTAGTTCTCATGTCCCATTGCGAAGTAGAGCATTATATTCTTCCGACAGAGCTTGACGCCACTTAGGGTCCTTGAGGGCTTGGGTAATGGTGGTGGGTTCGAGAGTAGGTTGCTGAAGCTGGGCGTGAAGGTTAAAATTTTGAATTGGTTTGTGGAGGTTGTTCTTGGAACGTGTGACAATGACACGGGGCAAGTTGGAGGGTTCATGTGGGTGGTCGGTTTTGGTTTGGGCGGGTATGGGTGGTGAAGTTGAGTGTGCATGTGGTCGGTTGTTTTTTGTGTGGTCGGGCACAGATGTTGTAGTTGAGTGGTCATGTGGTCGGTTGGTGTTTGTGTGGTCGGTGTTGGGTTGTGGTTGGGAGTGGTCAGGTGGAGTGTCGCGGGTTGTGTTTTTGGGGAGGGTTGATACCTGGCAGTGTGTATGAGTTCGATTGTTATGTAGGTTATCGGTGAGGGGTGAGTGACTTGGGTGCGCATGGGGTCGGTCGAGGTTTGAGTGATCGACTAGTTGTGGTAATTGTGGACTTGTATGTGGTCGGTCAGGATTGGTTTGATTGGTAAGTGATGATGATGCTCTGGATTGGTTATGCCCGATATGACTTCTGTGGTCGGCTGATGCTTGTGAAGTGGTGGTACTTGTGGGAGTAATGTGAGATGGAGGGTGGGGTTGGATCGGGGCATTGATGGGTGTGGAATTCTGTGGGGGTGCAGAGTCGGCATTCTGCAATGGTGAGTCCAGTACTGGTAAGGTCATGGAGCACCATTCAGAGATGGTGTAAGGAGTGGCACGGGAAGGAGACAAAGGAGATGTGGCAAAAGGAAAAATTGACTCAACGAAGCGGACATTTCGGGAGGTGTAAAGTCGATTTGTGGACGGCTCGAGATATAGATAAGCCCTCTGAGTGAGAGAATATCCTACGAAGACACATGGAGAGGACCGAGACTCGAGTTTGTGAGATGTTTATGGACGGAGCCAAGGGTAGCAGAGACAGCCAAAGCTCCGAAGTTTCGAGTAGTTCGGCATATGACCGAAGAGTTTGAGATAATGGGAGTTGTGGTGTAGGGTCGGTGTGGGCATGCGATTTATAAGATAGACAGCAGTGGAGAATGCAAAGGGCCAATATGAGATAGGCATGAATGAGTGAGTAAGAAGAGAAAGACATGTCTCGACGATATGTCGATGACGACGTTCAGAGTACCCATTGTGCTCAGGAGTGTGAGGAGGGGAAGTGAGATGGGAGACCCCATGGATTGTTAAGAATGAAGATAGGGCTTGGTATTCCCCCTCATTGTCAGAGTGGAGTGATATGATAGGGCGGTTGAAGAATTTTTTGACTAGCGCCTTGAAGCGCACAAAGACATCACAGGTGTCTGATTTTCGTTTTATGGGATAAAGCCATATGTATTTGGTGAAATGGTCGATACATATTATGTAGTATTTGAAGTTATTGAAGGAGTAGACCGGTGAGGTCCATAAATCTGTAAATATAACCTCAAGAGGCGCAGATGTAGTAAGAGTAGAGGAAGAGAACGGTAATTTGTGACTTTTATTGCATTGGCATGCATTACAATGATAATTTGAATTAGAGGAATTAGAGACAGCATAATTAAATGAAGACATGATGCGTTTGAAGATGGACGACGAGGGATGCCCGAGCCGATGATGCCACTCGGGTACAGTGGTGCTGACACTTGAAAAGACGATTAGAGGGGACCGAGTGGGGGAGGTCGGCCATTCGTATACACCATCTTTATTCCGACCCTGCAACAGAATTGCCCCCGTGCGGAGATCCTTCACATGAAAAGAAGAGGGTAAGAACTCAATGGAAGTGTTGTTGGACTTGCAAAATTGAGAAATGGATATGAGATTATGTTTCATATTGGGTACATATAAAACATTAGATAAGGTAAAAGAGTTAGTTATAGTATTAAGAGAGGTAGAACCGTGGTGGGAAATGGGGAGTGCAGTGCCGTCACCGATCATTATTTCATATGTGCCGTCATAAGGATAGTGGAGAGCAAGGTTGTTCAGATCAGTAGTGACATGATGTGAGGCCCCACTGTCGAGAAGCCAGACAGGGTTGGATGAAGAGGTGGTGGTAACATTTGCTTGATATTGCCAGGGACTGGGCGTGCGAGGGTTGGACGAGTTGGTCGACCGGGTTGGTGGTTGCGCACCTGGGAAGTGTTGGCGGAAGAGAGGGCATTGGGAGACCACATGGCCTTGATTGCGGCACCATTGGCACCGACCAAGAAAGGGACGAGGAGGATGTCGGTCGGTTCTAGTGTTGGTGGAAGAGTTTCTGGGAAGTTGGGGGTTGGTGGTGGGTGCAAACCGACCGGTCTGGACAGTGTTATTAGGATGAGGTCGGTTGTAGGTCCGAACATTGGTGGGATGTGCGGATGCCGAGTGGGAAGGGGAGCTGGTCCTGTTGTGGAGAGATAACTCATTGTTGATGAGTTTTTCATGGAGTTCATCAAAGAGAATAGTGGAATCACGGCCATTGACAGAGTCGATGATGGACTGATAGTTATCGTCAAGTCCGTCAAGCACTTTTTCAATTAGATCTTCATGGTCAAGGGGTTTTCCAAGGGCGGCAAGTTGATCGGCTGTGGTTTTGATGGATTGCATGTATTCGGTAATGGTTTTAGGGCCTTTGGTGATGTGTTTAAGATGATCTTTGAGTTGTTTGATGTGACCACGAGATGGACGGGCATAGGTGTTGGCAAGGGTTTGCCAGGCTTCATAGGTGGTGGTAGATTGGGTGATGAGAGGAATTAGAGATGGTGATAGGGTGCCGACCAGAGCTGTGAAGATTAGTTTGTCTTGGCGTAGCCAGGTGTGATATTCGGGATTTGGAGAAGTGACATTATTTGTGGTGATGGTACGTGGTGGGGTGTGATGATTTCCATCAATGTGTTTTTGTAAATCATAGCCTATGAGAATGGCTTCAATTTGGGTTTTTCAGGAGAGGTAATTCGTTGATGTGAGTTTGATGGAGTTGTGGATGACAACTATGATCAAAGGTTTTGTAGGTTCTTGGGCGTTGGGGATGACATTTTGGGTACCGTCGGAGGCCATTGGAACAGAGGATGGAGGTAGTGGAGAAAAATTTGCCAAGTGATGTTGGAAAAAAAAATTAGAGAAGGGATTTGGGCGCTGATACCATGTAGAACTTTGAAGAGGACAAGTTTGAAGAAATATATCTTTCTTATTATTCACAATGTCATTTAGCACTATATATACACATTGTTTGAAATTTAAAATAGGAAAGAGATTACAATGAAAGGAAATGATTAACTACTAGATAAATGACATAATTACAAAAGATTCAAAAATCGAAATTCCTTGATTTTCTCCCTTCAATTATCTTGATTGTGGAATCTTATCAATACATAACATAACCAAAATCATTTAGTCGTCTTAATTTTTAACTTAGTAAATATGTGAATGTGATCGATGGTTGATACAAATAAAAATAATGAAATAATGAGTTTAAATTTTACACTAATAATAATAGACCCAAAATCTTTAAAAGTTATAAACAAAGGTAGAGGTGGCAATTTGGGTCATGATTCGTTTATTCGTTCGATTCGATTCGCTTTAAAGCGAATACAGGTTTGAAAAAATGGATTCGTTTAATAAATGGGTCAATTCGATTCGATTCGTTTATTAAACGAATCGAATACGAAATTAAGCTCATTGATTCGTTTATTCATTTAGGATTCGTTTTATTATTTTTATTCACTAGTTCTTGTTAATTTTCAATTAAGATTCGAGAAATTATAGCTAATTATAATAGAAAATGTAATATTTTTGATATTTAGTAAGATATTTTTAGTAAATATATTAATTACATATTTCATATGTATATATTTATTAAGAATTAATGTAAATCAAGTGTGGTAAATTTTTTTATTAAATAATATCATTGACTAAACGAATATTCGTATTCGATTCGTTTAATAAATGAATCGAATATGAATCATGATATTAGGATTCATTTAATAAACGAATCGAATACGAATCCATCACATTTTGATTCGATTCGTTTAGGATTCGATACAAATTCAATTCGTTGATTCGTTTTGTCACCCCTAAACAAAGGCAGTATGAGTAGAGAGTATCTATTTCTTAATCAAATACAAGCTCATCATCATTTCACTACTTTGAAAATTAAGAAATAATAAATGAGTATAAAAAAAATATTAGAGTGTAATATTTGATTCTTATATTGTTATAAATTTTTTTATTTTATTACATATTAATGTAGTAAAATATAAGGTTTTATAAATATACAGTAATAAAATATAAAATTTTATAATAATATAATAGTAAAATATTATATCCAAATACTTATAGTACTCATTTATTATTTTTTAATTTTTAAAATAATAAAACGATCATAACAATAAAATATATCATAAGTTGATAGTAAAAAAATGTACCAAATGGATGTGTTTTGGTGGTATAGGGTTTAAGATCTCACCTTAAAATTCCGAGTTCGAATTCAGGAAGTGCATTTCTTGTAAGAGTCTGAGACAGTCGGGGATTTTATATGCTCTGCTTAAGCCCGAAAAAAATGATTTGGCGGCAGGATTTCCAACGATTCTAAGAAAAAAATGATATAAAATTACATAAATAAGACTTAAAAAAAGCCAAACAAGTAATAATGATGAGATGGTACATACAAGTGGGTGTGTGATGATTTGTGTCCTTTGTTTATGTTATCCAATCTTATCACGTTGGCTACAAGAAGAAGTTTATCTATTAAATGTATAAAGAATAATATATGATACATTAAAGTTATGTATAGGACAGTTATTATAATAATAATAATAATAATAATAATAATAATAATAATAATAATAATAATTGGTAGTCATCACAAAAATAAATAATATCAACAAAACAAGTGCTTTTATTATTGGAGCCACTAGTGGTTTCAATCATATTAAAAGTACTAGGGTCCTTTATTTTCCTAATTTCAAGCATTATTATACACATTAGATTGCTACTATATTATATTAGTGATTCTTTTTTTAAAGGTAAAGGGTGAATAAAATCCAAATTTAATTTTTAATCTTCTTATTTCTCTCCAGATTTAAACTTAGGTGATAAGTTAAATATAGTTACTTGAAAACCATTTGGCGATGTCTTGTAATGTTTTGCGGTTAGCGCGGAAATATTCATATGACTCGAATTTAAAATTTTCTTTCAAAATCACTTTAAATATCGTGGTTATGTCGTTGTTGATGTAAATAAATATAGTATTAAATTAATCTTTATTAATTCAAACATGCATGCATTAATTTATTTATCAATATAAATAAAAATTTAGCCACAAAGAAATCATACATGAACTCATTTGTTCTTTTCTAAAGCCTTCTTGAATTCTCTCATCAAGTTTTTCCCTTATCGTAGTGCACCAAGCGTTGCACTTATAATTGACACACTAAAACTCATCCACAAACAAATTGCTCCCACTTTGAGAACAAATAAACTTATTTTCTTTTTTGGATGTTGAAGTCTTAAATTAGAGATTAAAGAAATATTTTTCTTTGAATTAATCTTGAAATTAAATTTGGAACAACCAAAAGAGTGTGTGTGTGTGTTTAAGCCAATGGAGGAATAACCCTTTGGCCGAATTTTCCATTATTTAAATAGATTAGGAATTGTTTCAATTGTATTCCAATACAATCAGAACAATCCAAGATCTCTCCAAATCAGATTTTATCTCTTTAAAATTCACTTCAAAAAAAGAATTATGAAACCTTAACTAAATAAGAATTCCTTATTAAATAAAACTCAATTATTTAATCCATATTATGTCTCTAATTAATTTGGGTGCTAGTCCACTAAATTAAAGCACAAAGATTAAAATATTATTTTTGCCCAATAATTAAATCACTTAATTTTAATAAACAATTAATCCAAATTATATTTAATTTAATTAATATAAATATCAAATATTTGTTTAAACAATTAAATCCAATTTTATATTTCGAATTTATTAATCAAATTAATATTTATGAAATATTCTGAATGTCCTAATTTTATTAGGAAATCTTATTTTGCCAAAATAATCATTTATTAAATTTTAATAAATATCTTTGAATTTGTAATATAGACGAGAACTATATTTGTGCGATCGTCATTGGTTTATTATCGAGTAGCAGTGGAATGATATTAACGTTTTAATATTTCATCTCCATGATATTTCACAAATTATGTGTAAATGCCTAGTAGCATGTCATGACCCCTGACGATGAATAAAGTGGGAAAACATATGAACCTGTTAAAATACACTTTGAGCATGACATCTCATTCTTTTCGATATTTATATTCCTTATTGGGTTTGAGATCATGGTTAGGTCAAATCCTTACTACTCGAAATATTTGGAAAACTCGATCTTGTGAATTTGATATCTCTAATATATCGACTGTTTTAGCTAAAGATTTGCATCCATATCTTTGAGTTTCCTTGGAATATCTCTATATTATATTATCAAAACTATATGATCACTTCTTGAAACATACATAACTTCGTACGTTAATAGCTCAAGACCATTTAGTATTTATTCAAAGGACATGGCTAGTCAAATGATGATATACTAGTGAATCATGAGTACTATCGTACAAGTTTACATGTGATCTCAGGTCAGATGATATAATGACATTAATGTATTATTACGAAGATCAATGATCTTATATAATATTATCATGTGATCTTAAGCTTCTGTGACCGCATTCGATATTTCATTCTACTAAAGAAAACATATATCATTTATGTCCTTATGATATGAGACTCGTCATCTATTTTATTAATATCAAATGTAAATCTAGGCGACACACAACAATATTAGTCGAGTGATATATTACTGCCTTTTATAATAGTAATAATATTTTATCAAGAACTTAACTTGAGTCATATATAAATATTATTGACTCTCATAATCACAAACATTGATGTAAAGATGTATAGAAAATAAATATATTTTATTAAATAAATAATAAATTATATTACAAAATATTACACCTTAAATCATAACATCAATAACAAGTTTTAGGACATATAATCTAACACATCCATCGAGGGTAAAAATAAAAAATATATTTGTGTTGTTTCAATAAATTCAAGGATAGCTCTAATAGCCGATTGTCATTTCAAGCAGACCCATATTTGGAAACCCACCATCAAATCACCTTAATCGGGTTTAAGCAGATGAGGTAAAACTCTCAACTATCTCATACTCTTACAAGAAATATATTTTTTAGATTCGAATCCAGAATTTGAAGATAAAATCTTTAATTCTACGACACCAAATCACGTGTCTTGGGAACTTGACATTACAGCCTTCGTAAACTTTCTTTAACCAAAAGCAGAAGTTTCTATAATTGAGAAGAGGGAATGGAGTAGAGTTGAAGGATTTGAATTTTTGACTTTTTGACAATAAAGCTATTCAAAGATCAAACAATAATGCAACCCTTAAGTTGCTTTTTTCAACTCTACAAATGCTTTTACCTCTCCTGGGTAATAATACAGAAAAGCTGGCTACATAAATCAGAAGGAAAAAATAAATAAATTAGATTCAGCGTTGATACTCAGCAGAAGATTATTTTAAAAAAAAATGAATAAAAATAAAAATAAAAAATCAACATCAATCTAAATTCAAAAAAGAGTCTTCAAGCCATTCTTTTTCAAGATGAATTTAGTCATTTATTTGCTTTACTTTTTCATTTCAAATCAATAATTGCTAATAGACACGTTTATAGGACCTCCCGGTACCAGTACTAGGCGGAGGATAATAATAAAGTATTAAATTTAAAACAATCTTAAAGCAAAAGTCCCCTCGGAATTCCCAATAAAAATATTAATTTGTTATTATTTTATGTTTATTAAACTTGAAATATGAGACCTTGAATTTAAACGATAAAGAATTTCGAATTCAATACGACAATGAGTATTACATGAAGAGTATAAGTAAATTTATATATTATAGAATAAATATTAGAATATAAACTTACGTCAAAAAATAATCTTATATTATGATACTAACATTAATATTAATGCGAACAAAATACCCCACTAATAAGAAACTAATAATCTAAATTTCAACTTTATTATCATTGTTTTTCAACGAAATCCAAAAACACATTGACAAATAACACACCCTGGAAAAAAAAAAGAATCAAATCAAATCAAATGAACAGCCTATGAATTGGCAGCTTTAATGCAATTCCTTTAAGCTTAATTAATCATCTTTAAGACAACTCTCAAAGTAATCATTCTGAAGCACAAGCCCAGTCTGTCTTTAGAATTAATAAGGCTGCAATGTATCTGATTTTCCTTTGCCCTGTGCCTCATAATAATAAGCTACAGATATTTTATTAGGCAACTAATTAATTATTTTTAAGGTCTCTTGTGAAAAGGGAAAAGAATATGAACTCAACTAACTTTTGCAGGTTTTATTCTCTCTACAAACTTTTTTTAAAAAGATAGTTGATAATTTCGTCGTTAAATCATCCCTTTCCGATTTAATAGGAGTTGTCTCAAACTCTTATAAAAAATACACTTCATAGATTCGCACCTAGGACCTCAAGATGAGATTCATGAACCTTACATCACTAAGTTATGCTACTTGAAGACTATTACTTTGATCATTTGAATTACATTTCATTATATATTCTTATAATATTTATGATTATTTTAAATTTCTTATGGTGACATCCAATTAGATAATGGTCGTTGATGGCGTGATATTGTCAAAACTATCAATGCATTTTTCGATAATAATTCAAAATTTGACCGTATATGAATATGATTGTGACTACGGGTATCCAATGAATATCATATCCCACATCTTAACAACCCTAAGGTAATTATATTTTATTAACTTTTTGATCATATAACCAATATTGTTAGACTATAGTGTAAGGTACAATAGTGAATATAAATGTTTTTTTTTTTTAAGTTAATGAAACTTAAAATCATGGTCATTTACTTGAATACAATACTTAAAGATATCATAAAACTCAAATTTAATTATAACGATTAAAATTTATTTATATACTATGTATTTCCCTTAATCGACTGGAAATCGGATTCACACTTAAATATATTCACATATAATATTTGATTATTTGGATTATATTAAGTTGTGGGCCCTACTTATTGCAAATAGACCAAACCCTAACTGTGGAAATCCTGGCCCTAGATCCTAATCAGGATCCTTTGATTATGACCAATCGTTTGAATATGTAATTGAAGCTGTTATGCAATATTTGGTCACATGCATTGCATTGTTTTATTTATTTATATTAAGTCATGCAGATAGATATTTGAAAAAAGGAATTAAATATTGTATTAATAAAGAAAATAGTCAAACTATGATCTGACCACCGGTCTGGTTCGATTCCGAACCGGATAATTTCGGTTTGGTTCCAATTTCATATTTTTATGAAATCGAAAATCAGAATTAGAACCAGAACCGAACCGAACCGAATTTACGAAAGTGAGCAAGTTCCTAATTATATGAGAGTTGTTGGAGATATTTAATGAATGATTAAGATTATGAGTTTCACATGTTGTATAATAACTATCAAGATTTCTAAAGCTTTTGAATCTTTGTAAATATTTCCCTAATGCTTCATTAAATCCTTAAAGCTAAAAGTTTAGAGATCCAATAAAATCTTTTTTTTCATTAAAAGTTGCATAATTGATAAATTTTCAATCTCTCTAGAGATGAATATCACATTTCGGTTGATAATTCCTTATTTTTTCCGTTTTTTGTTATGTCGCATAATTTAAGAAGTTATTCTCGGCTCGTGATAGATTTTACCATTCAAAATAGTATAATTCGCATTATGGGTTTTTAATCACAGCCTATGTTAATGATGGTTAGTTGTTACATAATTTTGATACAAACTTTGAACAAACTAGCTCCATGATCCATAGCACCACTCACTCAATATGCCAAGTGGTTTGTAAATTATCAATTCAAACTACTTTAGAAGAAAACATAGCACATGTATTTGATGAAATAATTGACTATTACTTAATTAATGACACTATTTATTTTGTTTTGGAAGAAGTGGAAAATTAATTAAATATCTTAGGTCTCAAAGTCTCACTCCACCCAACAAAACACATTCCATATTTTTTGCTAGCTAGTGACAATACTGTGCTCATTGGTCACATTTCATGTGCTGGCCTACTTAAAACCTAACCCAGTAACCCTTATTGTGGTGGCCTACTTAAAGCAAATTTCACAATCTTATGTTTTTGCACATTCAACAAAGTTCATGGTTATCCCCAAAAGTCGTGGTTTGATGGTATCAGGTTCAGGATTTGATCTTCATGTCTTTGATTCGATTTTAGAGAGTGTCTTTCTTATAAGAGTGTGATAATCGAGAATTTTATATGTTCCATTTAATTCCGAAATGGATGATTTGGCGACGAAATTTCCAACTATTTCAAAAAGGAAAAAACAAAGTTCATGATTGAAATTGATTGTTTGAAAATATATTGTCATGTCAATTCCAAAACTTCAACCAATAAATTGTTTGATATGGTAAGTCCCCATTTGATTTTATCCAACAATAAAGTGTTTAATTGAATTGCGACACACCCAAAATCATCTTAGGTGAGAATGAGATAGTCCGTATTTCATAAAATACGAACGTTTATTAAAAGTTTAAAAAAATCACATCGAAAATAATATTTATTATTTTTTAGTGAATTAGAGTTCGTGTTTTTTAATCTTTTATTTAACAAACCAATAATAATGTATGACCTTTCATAGTTAGTTAATTTATTTTTTAGTCCATACAATGTTTTATTAATATCAAAATCAGTATTAACTATAATTTTATTTTCCTAGAATTATAAACAATGATGGGGTCTAGAGAACAATCTTATAACACTTAAATTCAATTTTGACAATAATGCATATTAAACAGATTAAAGAGTGTCTTGGTTAAATTTTAGGCCTCAGTAAGTGATAAAGTGGCACTCGGGGTGTGACTTTAAGGTAAAAAATTTAGGATTTGATTATTAGGTCATGAATTCTAGTTCAGATGATGTATTTTTTTTTTTATAAGATCTTAAATTAGTCGGTGATTTTACATGTTCCGTTTAATTTCGGATCAGATGATTTGACGGCGGAGTTTCCAACGGTTTAAAAAAAAATAATGATAAAGGGAGTAAAAAGTCCAATTTGTTTATAACTTAACATCAAGGTCTCCCCCACAATTGAAATTATTGCAAAGATAAAATGTAATGGTCTCCTTTTAGAACAGTATACATTTTGTCTATTTTATTTAAATTTAGTCTCTTAAAATTTAGAATTTTTTCAATTTTAGTTTTTAAAATAAATATGTTTCGATTTGACCCTTCTAGATTTTTTTTTTATTATTTAAAATTTGAAATTTTTATTTTTAGCTAACATTTTATGCATGATATTAAGGGTGGCAGAAAAACTCTGGCTCGGGATAAAAAAAACCCGGACCGGGCCCTATAATGAAAAAAAAACATATATTTATAATTTAACATATTTATTTTTAGTTTTTAAAATAAATATGTTGTGATTTGACCCTTCTAGATTTTTTTATTTATTTGAAATTTGAAAATTTTATTTTAACTCCAATATCATGCAACATTTTATGCATGATATTAAGGGTGGTAGAAAAGTCATGGCCCGACTCAGACCGGACCGTCTGGGCTTTGGCTTGGTCCGGGGTAAAAAAACTCGGGCCAGGCCCTATAATGAAAAAAAAACATATATTTATATTTTAACATGTTTGTAGTATTTTTATTTGTTTGTAACATTTAAATAGTTAATTTATCGATGAAACTTTTGATTTAAATGTAAATTGTCTTTG
Organism: Zanthoxylum bungeanum; assembly: GCA_019454045.1. NCBI lineage: Eukaryota > Viridiplantae > Streptophyta > Magnoliopsida > Sapindales > Rutaceae > Zanthoxylum > Zanthoxylum bungeanum. The sequence continues at coordinate 42,686 of SKCR01036592.1, forward strand.
CGTATAGTGTGAATGTATTTTATGTTTGTATGTTTTTAATATTTTTAATTTTTTTTTAAAAAACGGGTCGGATAAAGCCCGGGCCCGAACCCGGCACGGATGAGGAGTTTTCAAAGATATGGAAGTGCCCTGCGTTGTTTGGTTGGCTTTTTTTCCTTTGTCGGGCTCGGGCCGGGCTTATCAAAGCCCGGACCCGGCCCGACCCATTGCCACCCTTACATGATATAATCACAAATTTTATGTTTTGTGTGGAACGCGTCGCATGTTTGAATTAATTAAATATTTATGTTGGATGTTAGTTGTGTATTGTGTTGTTAGTAGTTATGTGTTGTGTTAGTAGTTATGTAGTTGATAGTAGTTGCGTAGTTGATAGTGTGTAGAGTTTAGTTGATAGTTGTGTTTAATATAGTAGTTGTGTATTTATTATGTTAGTTGTATAATGCTTATATAAAAAGCCTTTCATTTGTAAGTTCTAATCAAGCAAATGTTGATACGCATTTGGCTTCACAAATTCTCACATGGTATCAGAGCCAGAGTTCCGATATCTGGATATCTCATTGTCCCTGTTTCCGAACAAGTCTTATATGCTTGTCCCTGTTTCCGAACAGGTCTTATCTGTTTGTCCCTGTTTCCGAACAGATCTTATCTTCTTGTCCCTGTTTCCGAACAGGTATTATCTATGCTTTGATGATCAACTAGCTGATGTCTTCACCAAATCTTTTCTTCTGGGACGTTACAGTACACTTGTTTCCAAACTCAATTTGGTTTCGTCTAAACCACATTAAGTTTGAGGGGGAATGTTGGATGTTAGTTGTGTGTTGTGTTGTTAGTAGTTATGTGTTGTGTTAGTAGTTATGTAGTTGATAGTAGTTGTGTAGAGTTTAGTTGGTAATTGTGTTTAATATAGTAGTTGTGTATTTATTATGTTAGTTGTATAATGCCTATATAAAGACATTTCATTTGTAAGTTCTAATCAAGCAAATGTTGATACGCATTTGGCTTCACAACTTCTCACAATTTAGGTATTATCGTTATTCTATATTTATGATACTATTTGACTTAAAAATCTATCGATATCTAAAATTTAATGGATAATTCGATTTGAAAATTAAATAATTGTAATTGATTTGGTCGGTTATGATTTTCAATATTTTAAATATAAATCATAATAATAATTATTATTAATTTTTCAGATAATTAACAAAATAAACTAAAAATTTCTAATTTTTCATATATCGGTGGTTGAGTATCCGTTATCAGTTAATATATTTTATTTTTTTAATTCTACCCTTAGGGATTATCTCAATGGTAAAATTCAGCGACTTATCCTAATTTATGTTGTAAAATTTCTGAGAATAGATGACATAAATCTCGGAAATTGATTATAAATTTATTTTTTAATTGTTCAATAATTCATTCAATATGGAATATCCAAAATTTGAAGCATTGAGACAGCGTACGGTAAGAGCGTGTGCGTGTGCACAGTGCAGAATCAAAGTCATATACTTTCCGCCGTTCGATGACAGATTTGTTATAAGATTTGTTTTGTACGAAATCGCAACTACTTTGCTTTTGCTTTTTTAGATTTGTAATTATTACGACCAGTGTTTGCTTTTAAATATCGTAATTAATAATTATTATAACACTTAACGGAGTTTGTTGTTTCCGTTAGTGGCGTTTTCGTACTTTTGCTCATTTTCGTGATACTCAGCGGGGCCCAGCTTAATGGATCATTCTGGCGAGTAGACCAAACGAGGCAACACGTGGGGCCTACTCCCCATCTCGGCCATCGAGAATTATTTGGATCCATTACGCTTTTGCTAAATTACCAAATACCCCTCTACTTAATGATATAATTACATGTATTTTATTTTGGAAAAAGGAAAATGACGAGGGGTGTGCAAATCCAACGTCATTGTCCGGAGATAATATATCATGTTTCAGATGTATATGAGACACAACTATTGTGAGAGAGATGACTATACACCCGAAACATAATATAATTTTTTCATTGCTCGACTCACAATTTCAGATATTTATTATTTATTTTAATTAATATGATATTTTTAATGTTTTCATTAATTTTTATATTTTTATATTTCTCTTTCTTATACATGTATCTATTATTTTAAATACATACTATTGAAATTTCTTTTTAAAATAATAACATATTCAATCCACTCAACACAACCCGTGGGTCAACCATTGACCCGTGCAAGTTGTGTTGGTCAGGTCATGCGTGTTAGAAAAATCCCAACTCATATTGTTTGCTGATTGGATGGGTTGAATTCTAACTCGACCTATGTACACCCCTAAAAATGATGATTTAGATCCTCAATTTAAGAAAATTGACGTAAAATTTCAAAAAAGGCATTCGATCTCTTTTTTTTTTCAACCGATTTTATTTGTTTTAATAGTTAAATCATTAGTATTATTCATTTACATTCTTGAGAATGCATTATAAATATATTAAATTACTTTTTTTTTCAATCCAAAATAATAAAATAAAATTTACTAACAAATAAAGATTTGCATGTCTTTTTCAAAACATTAATGAGTTTTATATCCATTTACCTAAATGTTGAGATCCTGCTATCTACGTTCCTAATTTATTTTTTTTTTTATAATTGCCCATTTATACAAATTAGGTCCTTGTACTATTCTACTTTATGATCCAATTAGGCAATTACATCTATTTTGAAAAAAAAAAAAAATTTTGTATTTTGGATCCCTTATTTTATTTTTCAAAATTATTTTGGAAGTCCATAATTTTTCATAATTATAAATTAAATCTTGATAATCTAACTGTAACAGTATAGGACACGATAACAATCATTTACAGAATGTTAAGAGCACAAAACGTTGTCCTGCATCAGATGGTGTGTGAATGGAAAGAATTCTGATCAGACGGTGTGTGACTGAAGCCTTACCTTTATTCCGATAGACATGGCAACACAAGAGTGGGAAAACTGAAAGCAGGCTTAAATCCAATGGGAGCCAATAGTGCTAAGAGAAGGGAAAGTGTAGGGTCCCATGTGAAAGTTTCAGGATTTTCAATTCTTTAGTCAAAATTTAGGGCCCAAAAAGGAAAAGAAAAAAAAAAAAGAGTGGGGGTCTGTCAGCTTCATCATGATTGGCAACTCACACTTTACCTCCATCTTTTTCTTTCCTTCAAACTTCCTGGTTTATTCTCCCTAACATAAGGTAAAAGTTTTATTCCTTGCGGCAAAATTCGGATCCGGATCCGGGTCCGGTCAGATCCGGAAGTATTTTAGTTAGCCCGGGTCCAGTTTTGGACCTGGGTAAATAGACACGGGTCTGGATTTGGATATTCGGTTTATTATTTTTTTAATTTTTAATTGTATTATTTTATATTTATATTTGAATTTTGTCAATTTTATTAGTTTTATTTCAATTCTTTTATATTTTTAAATTATATTATATTCTATTATTTTTTTAATTTATATAGACATATTATTTTATATTTTTCATTATATTTTAATTTATTATATTTTATTTTTTTCCGGACACGGGTCTATCTGAGCCGGACCCGTGTGATCCCGGGTTCGGTTCCAGATTCGCCTAGATCGTCCGGGTCTATGCGGATTGATTCGGGTTGGGTCCGGATCTCTTGCCATGCCTATTCATCACTCTCACAAAATTACATTGCGGTTTTGGTTTTTATTATCTCGGTTTGATAGAAAATATTGATTAAGAATATAAGTTATTTTATAAATATTATGCCGAGAGTATAATTATAAGTTAATTAATAAATTACCAAATTTTATATGAAACATTTAATATAACTTACAAATATATTTATGGATTCGTTTAAAAATATATATATATTTTTTGAAATCGTTGGAAATCTCACCTCCAAATCACTCATTTCAGGCTTAAGCAGAACATGTAAAATCTCATGTTATCTCAAGCTCTTAAAAGAAACGCATTTCATGGATTCGTACTTCAGGATCTCATTGAAATCATGAACCCTATACTATCAAACCACGTCCATTGATGACCTGCATGAAGTTTGATGGTAGGAGGGATTGAACTCAAATGTATGAAGGGGGATACAAATCCCCTTAAACGACTCAAAATGTTTATATGTATTCCATAAGTCAGAGTTCGAGTCTCACCACCAACTTAATTGAACCCCTCAAAAAAATCAAAGAAAAAATGATGATACATTTGTTGATTGATGCTTAATACGTTGCGCAGTTTGTTGTATTGTGTGTGTGAGTCTTCGCCGCTCTCTGAGTCTGATCTTTCACATATCACGTTCACTAATACATCCAAACAAAGCCCACAAACCCCTAGAAGGCTAGAACCTGCTCTCCCTCCATGTGATTCTTCAACAACTCGTCAAAATCCTCCATCATCATCGTCCACGTGTCCTCATCGTGTTGATGCCAATTGGCACTCGTACTATGGAACTGAAGTGGTTTTGAACAGCCGAGACAAACGGCTGGCTGTGATCTAAAATTTAACTCAAAATAAACCGTAAATCTAATATGTGATGGAGCCGCTTATAAATTAATATATGTTGAAATATTTCTTATTATTTATTCTTAGGAAAATCAAATTTTATTTTATTGAATTAAAGTTCTGGGCTTCGTCATCGAATTTAACAAAAAATTTAATTAAATATATTATATGATTTATTTATTTATTTTAATAATTTGTCGGCTGTGAAAACTTGCCTAAGATTTTACTTGAAATCTAGAGCAACGCCTTTGGATGAGATGTGTACAGTGTAACATTAATAATCCACCGTGCATTGAATTTGGAGAAGAATAGAGTTATTTATGTGACCAAACACCCCCGAACAAATTTTGGATCTGGAGCTACTCACATTAAATGTTGCCTCAGAGTCACAGTGCCCACGCAAACGTACGCCTGAAATGCATTACAACAATTTGGCGTAAGCAAATACATCATAAAATATCCCGAAGAACGTGATTTTGTAGTGTACCGTTCAAGATCTCATATTGAGATCATGAGTTTAAATTCAGGGAGTGTGTTTCTTGTAAGAGTCTGTGACAACCTGAAATTTTACCTACTCCATTTAAGCTCAATAAATGGTGATTTGATGGTTAGATTTCCAATAATTTCAAAAAAAAAAAAAAAAATACATCATAAAATATCCCGAAGAGCGTGATTTTGTAGTGTAGCGTTCAAGATCTCATATTGAGATCATGAGTTTAAATTCAAAGAGTGTGTTTCTTGTAAGAGTCTGTGACAACCTGAAATTTTACCTACTCCATTTAAGCTCAATAAATGGTGATTTGATGGTTAGATTTCCAATAATTTCAAAAAAAAAAAAAATACATCATAAAAGATTAACAATTGTTGTGCACTAGATAATAACATAGACCCTCATTCACCTAATCAAACCCAATGTAAGAATTCCCAAAAAAAAAAAAAATATATTCCTACCGTATGTGTAAGTTGTAACCTATAAGAAAACAGAGGAGTACATTACAGGGACCCCACATTCTATCACTGTCTGATCAGACATAGGGATGATATATGATGGAGTTTAAATGGCCCCATCATCATAATGATCATGATCATGATCATCACGTGATATATCTAATCTAACACATGATGTGGGGTTATAATGGGTATTTGGGTTTATTTTTACTTATTTTTTATTATTAATTTTTTATTATTAATTTTTTTGCTTGTAAACATTTGAATTGATTATGATTGATGCTGTTCTGGTGATAAAGACTATAAACGCTTACCAGAATTTGTGTCAAAAAGTGTCAACGCCGTAAGATTTTCGAAATTAAAAGTGGTTAGCTTGTCTTTGTCAACAAGTTCTACGGTTACTGATTCAAAAGGGTTTTGGCATGTAGTGAGTGTGTGACAGTGCCTCCATTTGTATTTATATGAATTCGAGTTCTTTCAACTTGATTTGTTAAGAAGATATTATAATCGAATTCGATTATTTAAGTTTTTATTTTTCATTAAAATTTAAATATTTGTGATATATTATATTTAATCGAATAAAAAACAAACTGAGTCAAACTCTTTTGATAATCGCATACTTCATTTATTAAAAAAATTCATTTTATATCAAATCAAATATCTAGAATCTAACTTTCAGATCCTTGTTAGAATTTGGAAAATAAATTTCTTATAAGAGCCTAAAATAATCAATAATCAATAATTTTATATATTCTGTTTAAATCTAAAAAAACGACGGAATTTCCAATAATTATAAAAAAAAAAAAGAGCCGAGTTGAAACAGATTATCAACGGTTCTGTTAATTTACAACTCTTCTGTTCTGTAGAGTAGTGAGTGGAGTGTTTTTACCAAAAAGTACACGAGCAAACATGCCCAATAATACAAATTTAGCACTGTTTGGGACCATATGTCAAAAACAAAAAAACAAACACACTGCCAGAGGATTGGTGGGCCCTAAACTCCAATAATAATCCAATCCCAACTCACAAAAGCCTTCATGATTATCATCCACATTGAAACAAACAAACAAGAGAAAATGCATTGTAACAAATATTTAAATTAAGGAAATGCTAAAAAAAATATTAATAATTTGACAATTTTTTTATTTTCCATAAAAATAATGTCAAAATTTTAGATACTCGTTAATATAATCCTTAAATTAAAATTGAATAAATGGAAAATAAAAAAATCCCAAAAATGAGAGAATCATTTTGGGAGTAGAGGGTATAGAGATGGACCACAGTTACCCCTTTCTCTTTGTTACATCTTTATTTTTTGTTTTGCAATATTTATTTATATAAACACATATATAAACATCTCCCACCACTACCACCTTAAAGGACTTTAATATATAATCTATAAAAATAAATACTCCCTATGATAATTATAAAAAAAAAACCCTAATTTAACTTGGTCTTAAACAAAAGAAGAAAAATAATAAAATATAAAACAGAAAAAGGAGAAAAATATTAAAACTAAAATATAACTCATTTCCATGTATAATATGGCATATGACCAAACTTTAGTCCTTGTAACTGAACCGGAACCGGGTCAAACTCTAGCAAATTTTAACATTTTTTTTCACATAACATTGCAACTTGAGGTGTTTTCATCACTGAAGAAATGGGCATATCCGGGATCCTGAGTCGGGTACGGGTTATGCGGATATGGATAGGGCGGGTACGGGTGTTGGGGCATGTAATTAACAGCTGGGGGTGGCCTTGCATACATCATGGGCTGGAACCTTTCATTACCCATGGCACGTTGTTGGTTCATCATTGCTGCAGCCATGTACTGTTGTTGCTGCTGATTGTATGGGTTACCCGGCATAAGATCCGGCCCGGCTCCTTGAAAATACCCGGGACCTCCACCGGCACCACCACCATTCATGGCAGCTGCTGGTAGGCCTTGAACAGTTGGGATATTACCCATTGGCATGTTACCCATTTGGCCCATTTGGGGATTGCCACCCATTTGACCCATTTGGGGATTGCCCATATGACCCATCTTAGCATGAGCAGCAGCCATGGCAGCAGCCGCTGGGCCACCCATATTTTGAAACCCACCATTCATATCACCCATAGAACCACCACCTCCATTTCCCTTTTTGCCCCCGTTAGCACCACTACCATTATTACCATTCTTGTTATTTGCCCCACCACCTCCACCATTATTACCATTTTTACCATCATGAGGTAACCCACCACCATTTTTACCGTTCTTGCCACCTTGGTTTTGATTATTCCCGCCTCCACCGCCGCCGCCGCCGCCTCCTTTATTCCCTCCATTTCCATTTTTACCCTCATTGTTAGCCATGTTTACCTGAACAGGCACTGGCCCTCCACCCCCTCCGTTACCAACTTTCTTGGCATTTTGAGCACCATTTGGAGCACCCTTTTGAGCATTCATCATCATGATGTTATTAGGCATCATCATACCCGGAGGACCGCCATTAGTACCCATGATGGGTTTCATCTTATTGAGTGGCGGATGGGGTTCATCCAATTCATCATCATACTCATCATCATCATCAAACTCATCATCATAATACTCATCATCATCAAAGTCACTAAGATCTTCATCATCAACAGGAATATTAAACTTGACAGCCTTCTGGTTTGAGTTTGGGTTCTGCTCCTTCATGTTAGGCATCTTCATGTCCTTAAAATGTGGTGGCAACTTCAGATCTTGAAACCCTTTGATTTGCTGTAGTTGCTGCATCTGCTGCTGAAGTTGCTGTTGTGGGTTTGGCTGCTGCTGCTGCTGCTGGCCACCTCCTCCTTTAGGCTGATTGTTATTATTGTTGTTGTTGCCACCTTTCTGCCCTTTGTTGTTGTTGTTGTTGTTGCCACCCTTGCCATTGTCAAGTTGCATGTTCTTGAGCTGGTTTTGTATATGATTCTGGTTGTTGTTGGCCTTTTGAGCACCCCAAAGCTCTGCATGCTTGCCTGATTTTACAAGCTTCTTTATCAGAACTGATGGGTCTACATTACCAGACACTGTCACCTTCCCCTGTTCTGAATCTATACTGGTGGTGAAAACCCCTGTAACAAAAATTATACAGCACCCAAAATTGAAAATTTCATAAAGCATTACAAATTAAGTACCTGTAAAATTCCATAAGAAGAACAAAAAGAACCATTTTTGGGCAAATTAAGATGAAAATTATGTGAAACAGTAGTATAGTACCATCTATTTTCTGCAGGATTTTCCTAACTTTTTGCTTGCACCCATCACAGTGTATGTTCACTTTCAGAACATAAGTCTGCATGCACAAGTAACCCAAAAAAAAAAAAAAAAAAACCCATTGTGAAGTAAAGTATCATTCAAATTAATATGAACAAAAAAGAGAAATAATGAGCAATTTGTAAGCTTGAATGCAGGGGTACCTGAATCTTCATAATCTCTTCTTTACTCATTTTGTTTTTCTTATTTTTGTTTTTGTCCAGTCAAATAAAACAAACAAACAGCTACAACAATGGGGAAAAAAAAAGAGAGGGATTTGAGAATGCCAACAGATCTGAGAAATAGAAGCAGCTAAGCCAAAGAAGATAAATTTACAAAGGGTATCTCTTGATATTATTATTCTGGGTTTCTGTTACAAGGGTAACAAGTATAGAGAAAACAAATGGGTCCTTTAGTTTGTGAGCAGAGAAAAAAGTTGAAGACAAAAAAAAAAAGCTCAGTCTTTGAATAAAGAAAGAGAAAGAGTGATAGATTAAAGGAGGTGGTGGTGATGGCTGAACATTTTAAAACCTCTGCTTCCTCTGTTTCAGAGAATGAGAGAGAGAGAGAGAGAGAGAGTGTGTGTGTTGAGTTTTTGTAAGCAATGTGCTGGTGCAAGGCTTCCTCAGTGTTTCTTTTGGAGGGCTTTATTTATTAGAGAATTTTTTGCATCCTTATTTTTTCGGAAGCATAGATGGCAAAGATGTACGATATTTTAGGGGTGGATGAAGATATAATTTTATATACGTATTGATTAGATAAATCGAATATGGATATTGATATCTTTATTATAATTAAGGTAAAATCTCAGTGTGAATGAGACCCGTATAAAGAGTTAGAAATAAATTTTTTTTTTTGGGATAACCGGGGTGTCTGAGCCAGCTTACGCGCACCTCGACTAATCTCCGGGACCTGTGCCTCGTACCCTCAGAAGTTTCCCAACACAGATCAGGATAAGTCGCTGGTTTTTCAGCGCAGCGGCATAGCCCCAAAGAAATGTATCTAGTGGGATTCGAACCTTGAACCTGAGAGGGAGCAAACCACTCAAGCCCAAAACTTTTACCACTGAGGCAACCTATTGGTATTATTAGAAATAATTAATATTTATTAATTAAATGAAACAATATAAATATTCACATCATTACATTATACCCGATCTGTTACTATCTTATAAGTAGGTGTAACTAATACTGTTTTTTAACAGGACGACTGGGAAAACCTTTTTTTCCCCTTTAAAATGGAATTTAAAAAGAATGTAAAATGTTAATTTGCATTTTATAGTACAAAAAATCAGTATAGTTTTATAAATGAGGCAAGTCTCAGTCACGTGGATGCTCTCGTCCTTGGATTTAAATTAATTACTTTTGGTAATGATATCTTATTTTATCATCTCAACGATTAATTAAATAATGTTAAGTGCGGGTAGTTATAAAGGAAATTATCTCAACACCACCTCATGTTTGGCAAAAATATACATAGTCATCATAAATTCTTGATAATAATACTGTATCATTTTTTGTTGACGATTGATTTTCGTTTCATGGGTAATTCAGGAAGAACACTTCTCAAACAATCTCCCATTAACTGTGAATTTATTTGGTTTGGAGACCAAATACAAACTTAGCAAGAGTCAAGAAAACACACAACAAACAAAGGATTTAACATGGTTTGGCAGAATGAATCCAACCTACTTCCACAGACACAAAGAAAATGAAGCTTTTATTGCGTGGTCGGGTATGACTGATATTTTTTTACAAGTGCTCGGATTGGACCGACTCACCCTTGTTCTCTCTTATAAGTTTTCTATTTTCTCTATTTCGTAGTATTCACTAAGTATATTTTTCTCAAACCCTTACAATGAACTCTCAAGCCCTTTATATACTATGGCAAATCACGCTATTACAATGTCTTCGTGACGTCAGCCACGTGAGTCAAGCTTTCTGCCCCAACTGCTCCGCTGAAAGTGACTCTGCCACCTGACATTTCTTTTAACCAAGCTACAAAACCCTCTACCACACTCCACTTCCAGCCTGTAATCTGTCGTCTTAGACTTCTTTGAAAGGTGCAAGTTTC
>SKCR01036593.1:0-65831 GCA_019454045.1 Zanthoxylum bungeanum
GCCCATAAAACATATCTAAATTAATAAAACAAATATTTAACACATGGGGAATTAAATAAAATCTAAAAATCATATACCAAATTAAAATAAATATCAAATAAAAGCATGCCTAATCAAGATTATTATATACCAAACTAAACAAATTGTTTGCCTAATCAAAAAAAATTAAATATTAACTTCCTAATTAACCAAATTTTGCCCCCAATCAATCTTTTGCTTTCCTTGTAAGACACTAATTGGTCTCCTTCCTGAAGAAGCCATGGAAACCCTAGCCTTTTGCCCTATAAAGAAACCCAATTCCAACATTTCCCTCTCCGGCCTCTCATTCACGCACATACAGAAAAAAAAAAAAAAAAAAAAAAAACTTAGCATTCCCGCCTAATACACTCAAGAAAGCAACAAAAAATTTTCTCTTATTCTCCTCCCTACATCCACCGAAACAGAAGCCCCATATAACCCCCCTACATCCACCGAAACAGTAGCCACATATAATCCCCATACACTACCGAAAATCATAACCCTCATACAGCCCTAAACTACCAAAATCACAGCCCCTAAATCCTTAAAACAGTAACTAAAAACTGCCACTCTAATATCACCTAAAACAGTAAGAAAGAAGCAGCCAAAAACGAAACAAACAGTGACCAAAATATAGCAGCAAAAAAATAGCGAAATGGAGGGAAAACAGCAGCCCGAACAGTGAAGCAGCAAAGGGAAACATTGAACCAATGAACCGGAGGAGTTATGGAGCATCCACCCTTCCGACGACCGCGTACGATACTTCTGAGAGTCGACATAAAAGGTTAGACCTGATGGCACTCTTCGTATTTATTTTTTATTCATCTTTTAATCGTTTTAGTTATTTATTTCGTATGAGAGTCGTTCATGGATGCATGTTGTGGCTTTGAATAAAATGGAAAATGTGTCGCCTCTTGTGGTATATAGGATGGAAACCCAGACATAAATTCCGTAGCCGAATCCGAATGGACGGTAGTGCGGTCTGTACTTGGGATACAACTCCACGTACCACTTGAGTAAACGGCGCATATTTCATTTTATGTTGTTTGATTCGTTTATTATCCGTTATTTGAATTATGCATGTTATTTGTTTGTGTAATGATGAGATAAAGCGTATGGGCTTAGTAAGTGGGATTAAAGGTCCTTCGTTTCGAGGGGTTAAAATCCTTTACCACGATGCTTCGCCGTGCCGGATGACGTATATTCGTTTGAATGTAAGATGCGTTCAATTGGGTATACAAAGTCCGATATCATCGTCTTTATTTTGTATGCATTATGATATTAGCGTATGGGCTTAGTAAGTGGGATTAAAGGTCCTCCATTTCAAGGGGTTAAAATCTTTTACCACGATGCTTCACCTCGCCAGATGACGTATATTCGTTTGAGTGTAAGATGTGTTCAATCGGGTATACAAAGTCTGATATCATCGTCTTTATTTTTATGTGCATTATGTTATCGGCGCATGGGTTAGTAAGTTGGATTAAAGGTCCTCTGTTTCGAGGGGTTAAAATCCTTTACCACGATGCTTTGCCGCGCCTCGTAGCCCGTTATTATTTATTAGGTGTCATCTATTCACCCATTCACGTATGTGTCATGTTTTTTATTTTTTTTAGGTCACTGCTGTAACCTCGTTCGAACGCATTTCAGAACGCCGCACGAATGTATGTTTTCTGTCTCAGTTCGTTCGAACGCGTTCTCGAACGCTACACGAACGCGAACCTTATGTTTCCCATTTGAACGCGTTTACAAATGCTATTTGAACGCGCACGTATTTCCTTTGTTTTATCATGCATCAGGTCTAGACCCGTTCGAACGTGTTATCAAATGTTATACGAACGCGAACCTTCTGTTTACCATTCGAACGCATTTTCGAACGCTACACGAACGCCCACACACTGAACTGAGTCATTTTCATCACATGTCATGCATAATTGTTTCTTAGGTGATTTCTCTTGTATCATGTAATCAATCATGCTATTTGTATTCCTGCATTTATTTATTTGATGTGTTCATTAGATGGTATTCAAGCATGATTTAGCCCATTTATTTGTTCATTTTCAAGCATGATTAGTCATTTATTTTGCCTTTGGAATTTACATTATGTTTAGGTTGTTCTTTGTTTTCCGCATTATATGATCGGAGTATGTTCATGAGATTGTCGTGTGCTATTGCATGTTTGCCGTTATGATGATTACTTTCATGCATATGAACTTAAAAGTAGAATACTCCTTGGAAATAAATGTTGCTTAGGCTTGGTTAAATTATTACATAAATCATTTCATTACAAGTGGCATAAGTAAGGGACAATCCGAACACAACGGTTTGAGGTCTTCCTTTGCGAGGGGTGAGTGCGGCCTTAAATCTTTGTCCCGGTTCACACCGGGTGGCGACTCCATCATTCTCCAGTTTAGTCCCCCGCGGGCTACTCCGTACTCCCAACCGGGCCGCAAGCCCGGGACAGCATGCGTCGCCCAGTTTCTGTGTCCCACAGTCTGGCGACTCCACTGGGGATAGAGAATCGGCCCCGAAATAATGTCTTGTAATATTATGATTTGTGCTTTAATTAACAGTGTCTACTGGGAAAAGCTGTGAAGGCACCTAGATAATCATTTACTCGTAGCCTATTGTGATGGAATAATTTGGAGGACTCGTTGTTTATTCCTGTCACCAAGCGATAAGAGCCTAAGAGGCTTCGGTACTTAAGAGAGCCTCTCTCTACCCTTCCTATGGGGAATCTACAACGGGAAATTCATCTAACAGTCAGTCACACACCATAACTCATTGGCACATACTGTAAGGTATAAAAAAGGTGCGATCACTTGGTCGCTCGAACCCTTGAGTGAGGAGACCTAGTTGTGGGTCATCCTTCGCCAGCGAGAGTCTTTGTCTACACTCCCGAAAACCCGCACGTAAACCAGGGTTGTATGGCCTATAACAACTATTTCCTTGTGCTTGTGGACTATCCTCATTTGGATGCAGTTGGACTTCTTATCAGAAATGCGAACTTGTTGGGCCATTTAAACTGGGACGAGTTCGTATCCTATGACAATTGGGCCAAAAGCTTCTGAAATGTTGATGGGCCACTCTATAGAAATTATCTATGTATGCTTGTGTTTGGGAACATTGTCGTTTGGATCAATGCGGACCTTTTGTCATGAGGTATGGGCTTGTTGGGCCATTTAAACTGGGACAAGAACGTATCTTATGACGATTGGGCCAAAAGCTTCTAAAACGCCAATAGGCCATTATATGTTTGTGTTTAGGAACATTATCATTTGGATACGGTTGGACTTCTTGCCATGAGATGTGAACTTGTTGGGCCATTTAAACTGGGACGAGTTCACTCCTATGACAGTTAGCCCAAAAGCTTCTACAATGATGATGGGCCGATTTGTGTGAAAATTTTAATGAGTTGATATATTCCTTGTATCGCATGCATCTCATTCATCTCATGCATACATATATCCTGTTAACACGCTCTATGTCTATAAAAGACATCATAGATTCCTGTTGGGTTAGGAAAGAGGGAACACTCACTAAAAGACCGGTAATAGATATGAGTACATCTGATAACGAGGTATCCCGGATAGATCAGTTGGAAAACGGTTTCGCCAAAATTACTGAACAGTTGCAAGCCTTGACTACTGCTGTGGCTGGTATGGCTGTGCCCCGTGCTGGGGGAAACTTTGAGAATGTAAGACGTGAAGAGCCTCCGAATAGGTTGGGGGATGACACCCCCGCTTTTGATGATGATATGGCTGAATATGCTACGGAGAGAATAGTAGGGTCTCAGGCCGAGATACAGAAACTCGGTGACCAGGTAGAGTCCATTACCCGTAAGATGAATGGTAAGGACGAAGACTTACTAGACTATGAGGCGATGACCTTTGAAGAACAACTGCCAGCTCAGTTTAAAATGCCTGATATTGGGAATGGGGACCCGAGGGTTTATCTCCGACAATATGTGTCAGTTATGAGTTCAATGGGCCTGACACAACGCCAAGTTCAGAAGATGTTTGGGATGTCACTTGAGGGGGCACCCGTAGTATGGTACCATAGCCTTGAAAGAAAGGTTAATGAGGATTAGAGGGAATTGGCAGATGCATTTCTGAAACAGTATGTTACAGACTTGGAGATTGATTTGTCACTCCGTGATTTGGAGAACACTAAGCAGAAGCCGGAAGAAAGCTTCAAGGAGTATGTAGACCGCTGGAGAAGCCAACTCCTGAAGATGCAGACTCGGCCCTCAGAGAAGGACCAAATCAAAATGATCATCAAGAGCACCAACCCCTCCATTTATGGAAAGTTGAGGAGAATGACCTCCATGATTACAGATTTTCGACAGTTGAGGGAAACTATCATGGATATAGAGGAAGAAGAGGCTGCGAATAGAAAGTTCTATGGCCAGAATATGAGGACTTTTGGGGGCATTCTGAGACTAAGCCTGCTACTGCCGAAGTCGCTGCCATCAGAAACATGCAATTCTCTAACCTTGGTAGACCTTTGTCGAAGGTATTTGAAAAGTTACAGGGACAATGACTCTTGAAACCCTTAGAAGGCAAACCACTTCCACACCCCCACCGCCACACATAAATGTGGACCTTTATTGCCACTTCCACCAGCTACATGGCCATGACACCGACAACTGCACCCGGCTCAGGCATGAAATTCAAGATCTCAGAGATTCTCATAAAATACCCGACCCAAGAAAAGAACAGCCTAGCACACACACCAACCCTCTACCAAACTACAACTCTGTTCCACCACCCACCTATATGATCAACTTCGGCCTACCCGAAAGCTTCGTCCTCCAAGCTCTTAACCACTCAGCTTCTTTCATGGGGATATAGAATGACAGCAGAGGGGGAACATAGGCCAAGGAAGAAGGCAATGCTGCGAATGATGAGGCTGTTACTCCTGGTTTATTTGATCTTGCATTTTCAAAGACATTGAGTTTATCTACTTGTTTGAACCGTTTCTTAATGATAATAAAGACGTTCATTTCGCTTACTTGCCTGAGGCTCTTCCTTTCAACCTGTAACATGAGTATATTTGGCAAAAGCATTCAACCCTGGTACTATGATGCTCAACGATGTTTAGAACACGGGGAATTCCTGAAAGAAGCAAGCAGAAAAGATAAGATAGCCATTCAGAAAGTGGGAAATATGGGCAGTGAGACTGTCAGATTTGGAAGGGAACGAGTTCACCAAGCCGATCAATATGGATAGATTGAAGCAGTATTTCGCCTAAGGAAGAAAAGGCCGAACGATCACCAGGAGGACTGGTAGAAGACCTAACCCAACGAAATTGAAAATTCATTCATGCATGCATGCATACACGTAACATATTTACATCATTTTCGTGTTTGTTCTGTTTTGTAATAACAGGTTTCAAAAGAGAAAAAGAGAATGTTAGAGGTGAGGCCCAAAAGAGAAAAAGGTTTCAAAAGGTTTCAGAAGCAGCAACAGTACAATGTCAGCAGTTTTCGGGAAAGAATCATAGAGGTGAGGCCCGTATCAGTATCAGTCTGGGGGAGAGGCCCGTATCAGCAGTATCAGTCTGAGGGCGAGGCCCACATCAGCATCAGTCAGGGGGCGAGGCCCATATTAGCATCAGTATCAATCTTATCGGGTATGACACTCTGGGGGTGAGGCCCACATAATTATCAGTATCAGTCTTGCCGGGAAGGGCACTCCGAGAATGGAGCAGAGTTCGAGAATGAACAAGCCGAGAATGGTAATCCAAGAATGGAGCAGAGTTCGAGAATGAACAAGCCGAGAATGGCAATCTGAGAATGGAGCAAGGTTCAAGAATGAACAAGCCGAGAATGACAATTCGAGAATGGAGCAGAGTTCGAGAATGAACAAGCTGAGAATGGCACTCCAGGAATGGAAACATGGTTCGGGAATGGACCACCTCACAGTAACGGTTCAAGAATGGACCACCTCACAAACACGGTTCGGGAATGGACCACCTCACAGTAACGGTTCGGGAATGGACAACCTCACAGTAACGGTTCGGGAATGGACACCTCACAGTAACGGTTCAAGAATGGACCACTTTATAGTAACGGTTCTGGAATGGACCACATCAAAGTAATGGTTCGGGAATGGACCATTTTACAGTACCGGTTCTAGAATGGAACACATTACAATAACGGTTCTGGAATAGACCACATCACCGTAACGGTTCAAGAATTGACCACCTCACAGTAACGGTTCAGGAATGGACACCTCACGGTAACGGTTCGGGAATGAACCATATCACAGCCACGGTTCGGGAATGAACCAGGGGTCGCAACACCTAACCACCAAATCAACTCAACTCAACACATGGCAAGTCAAGTGGCAGCTGGCGAGCCAGGTAAGTAAAAATGCATTGCATAACTTTGATAGGATTGTCACTGTTACACGTTACACAAGTCCCATCAAAGTGAGGGCGACTATAGGCACTGCATTTTTGCATATAAGTCCCTATGATGAGTCTCATTTAGAGGCATTACCTTTTATGTCATGGAAGTCGCGGGAAACGGACGTCGGAAGGGGAAATTCAGAATAAATATGTCATCAGATTCATTTCACAAGTTCACTATTTTCGTTCGTGCGGCATTCGTGACCACATTCGAACGTCAAGCAGATTGCGGTCGTTCGTGTAGCATTCGAATAGGCGTTATAACGGTGTCGGTATTTCTTGTTTTGCTGCTAGCCTCACACCCAAGCCCAATTAGCCCACCAAAGCCCATAAAACTTATCCAAATTAATAAAACACATATTTAACACATGGGGATTTAAATAAAATCTAAAAATCATATACCAAATTAAAATAAATATCAAATAAAATCATGTCTAATCAAGATTATTATATACCAAACTAAACAAATTGTATGCCTAATCAAAACAAATTAAATATATTAACTTCCTAATTAACCAAATTTTGCCCCCAATCAATCTTTTGCTTTCCTTGTAAGACACTAATTGGGCTCATTCCTATAGAAGCACATGGAAACCCTAGCCCTTTGCCTATAAAAGAAACCCAATTCCAACACTTCCCTCTTCGGGCTCTCATTCACACACATACAGAAAAAAAAAACCTTAGCATTCCCGCCTAATACACTCAAGAAAGCAACAAAGAATTTTCTCTCATTCTCCTCCCTACATCCACCGAAATAGCAGCCCCATATAACCCCCTACATCCACCGAAACAACAGCCACATATAATCCCCCTACACTACCGAAAATCATAACCCACATACATCCCTAAATCCCCAAAATAGTAACTAAAAACTGCACTCTAATATCACCTAAAACAGTAAGAAAGCAGCAGCCAAAAACGCAACAAATATTGACCAAAATACAGCAGCAAAACAGCACCAAAATGGAGGGAAAATAGTAGCCCGAACAGCGAAGCAGCAAAGGGAAACGTTGAACCAGTGAACCAGAGGAGTTGCGGAGCATCCACCCTTCCGACGATCGCGTACGGTACTTCCGAGAGTCGACATAAAAGGTTAGACCTGAGGGCACTCATTGTATTTATTTTTTATTCATCTTTTAATCGTTTTAATTATTTATTTCGTATGAGAGTCGTTCATGGATGCATGTTGTGGCTTTGAATAAAATGGAAAATTTGTCGCCTCTTGAGGTATATAGGATGGAAACCCAGACATAAATTCTATAGCCGAATCCGAATGGACGGTAGTGCGGTCTGTACTTGGGATACAATTCCACGTACCACTTGAGTAAACGACACATATTTCGTTTTATGTTATTTGATTCGTTTATTATCCATTATTTGAATTCTGCATGTTATTTGTTTGTGTAATGATGAGATAAAGTGTATGGGCTTAGTAAGTGGGATTAAAGGTCCTCCGTTTCGAGGGGTTTAAAAATTCTTTACCACGATGGTTCGCCGCGCCGGATGACGTATATTCGTTTGAATGTAAGATGTGTTCAATCGGGTATACAAAGTCCGATATCATCATCTTTATTTTGTATGCATTATGATATTAGCGTATGGGCTTAGTAAGTGGGATTAAAGGTCCTCCGTTTCGAGGGGTTAAAATCCTTTACCACGATGCTTCATCGCGCCAGATGACGTATATTCGTTTGAGTGTAAGATGTGTTCAATCGGGTATACAAAGTCTGATATCATCGTCTTTATTTTTATGTGCATTATGTTATCGGCGCATGGGCTTAGTAAGTTGGATTAAAGGTCCTCCGTTTCGAGGGGTTAAAATCCTTTACCACGATGCTTTGCCGCGCCTTTAGTCCGTTATTATTTATTATGTGTCATCTATTCACCCGTTCACGTATATGTCATGTTGTTTACTATTTTTTTAGGTCACTGTTTTAACCTCGTTCGAACGCGTTTTAGAACACCACAACGAACATATGTTTTTCTGTCTCAGTTCATTCGAACGCGTTCTCGAATGCTACATGAATGCGAACCTTCTGTTTCCAGTTCGAACACGTTTACAAACGCTATTCAAACGGACACGTATTTCCTTTGTTTTATCATGCATCAGGTCTGGACCCGTTCGAACGCGTTATCAAACGATATACGAACGCAAACCTTCTGTTTACCGTTCGAACGCATTTTCGAACGCTAAATGAACGCGCATACACTGAACTGAGTCATTTTCATCACATGTCATTCATAATTGTTTCTTAGGTGATTTCTCTTGTATCATGTAATAAATCATGCTATTTGTATTCCTGCATTTATTTATTTGATGTGTTCATGAGATGGTATTCAAGCATGATTTAGCCCATTTAGTTGTTCATTTTCAAGCATGATTAGTCATTTATTTTGACTTTGGAATTTGCATTATGTTTAGGTTGTTCTTTGTTTTCCGCATTATATTATCGGAGTATGTTCATGAGATTGTCGTGTGCTATTGCATGTTTGCCGTTATGATGATTACTTTCGTGCATATGAACTTAAAAGTAGAATACTCCTTGCAATAAATGTTTGCTTAGGCTTGGTTAAATTATACATAAATCATTTCATTACAAGTGGCATAAGTAAGGGACAATTTCGAACCCAACGGTTTGAGGTCTTCCCTTGCGAGGGGTGAGTGCGGCCTTAAATCTTTGTCCCGGTTCACACCGAGTGGCGACTCCATCATTCTCCGGTTTAGTCCCCCGCGGGCTACTCCGTACTCCCAACTGGGCCGCGAGCCCGGGACAGCATGTGTCGCCTAGTTTCTGTGTCCCACAAATGCTTTCTTAAGTTATGGAGAATGAGAACTTGAAGTGACTGGGTTCACCATTGTTAGTTTCCAAACCGATTAAAAATGACTGTAAGTCGCAATAAGGGTACTACATAGTTTGAATAACGGAACAGTGAGCTGGAAATCTTCCAAGCAAGATACTGTCTGAATAAATAACAAAAAAAACGGAACTTTGTTGCAGCTGAGGGAGCAAAAGAAGCATTTTGGATATTATAATCCTAATTGGATTAGGAGTAGTTCTGTTAGCAGCTGAGCTAGGCTACAGCGCAGGCTAAGGAATCGCGGTCTCATCAATGATCTAAGTATATACTTCGACTAATTCATCTGATTCGTTCGATCATACATCGTGGCGATGTGATGATCGAATAAATCAAATCAGATGATAAAATTGCAAATCCGCGGTTGAAAGCTGTTTCTCAGCAGAAGTTTGAGCGACCCGTACATAGTTCAGGTGTAGGACACTTGAGTGATTGGCTATAGGCCAAGTGGGAGATTGTTGGACAATTATGACCCATAGCATCACTATTTGTACAGAACATGGTGTTGTACAAATAAACTATGTGACAAAGGAAATTGCTCTTTTAGCATTTGTAATTAGATTACCAAGATATATAAATGATAAAAGTCCATATGATTAGACCAGATTAATAAGATATGAGACAATATTAATCCACTAAGGTTTAATCATTAAATATCCCTAGTCGTAGTATTATCGAGACTGGACATCGATAATGTGGAATAGACTAGTATTACACTTGTGCCTGTTATGGAAGCGTAACATCATAGTTCTCGTATATTTGGGTATTGGATACTTATGCAAGTGTAATAGGAGGTTCTTTTTATCGATGATACGAAAACAGCTTCGCTCTATATAGACCCCTCGGAATCAAATTGGTAGTATGACTATGTGTCTATAGGAATCCGAATCAGGGTAGGCGTATTTGGTCTCTTAACCTGAGACTTGCACCGCTAATACTGCGACAATCAGTATACTTTAGTTTTGGTCGTCCGGGGCTTTAACAGGTTATGTGTAAGCCTCTTCTGGGAATACTGAGAATCGTAGTGTATTGGGTGTGATGTCAAGATGGAAGTATCACTTCAATCATATGGAGATGATGATCACGTAGGATACGGAACTAGTACTCTTAAGTACTGCAGTCATCGGGATAATATGACTAGGTCATGATTATCCGATCATAGAGACTAGTTACCAGAGATCCGATATATGCTTCGTACGGGGCAGACACAATTTCAGCCCTAGGACTGGCATGTGATATCGATATTGGATCGTAATACGCAATACTACGTATACTACGCCCGAAAAAGATTATATATTCCTTAAAAGAATATTTCTGGAGAATTGGGTAGGCACGGTGATTTACCATGTCTTGTAAATCGGTAAAAATGTTGTACGGGTACGCACGTATTCGGATAGTTCGATAACCGGATGTACTGCCAATATATCTAAAGATCTCATGGGTCACTTCCCGAAGATGCACCGATGACGTTTGACTCGAACATAATTAATCTGGGATTAATTAGAGAGAGAGAAAATTAATCTAGGATTAATTACGGTGAGAATTTATCTAGGATAAAATTCAAATGGAAGAGAGAGAATGATTAATTTGGAATTAATCGTTAAAATAATATATTCGATATATTAAATGAAATTAGATTTCATAACAATGATTAATTGGAATTAATCGTTAAAATAATATTTCGATATATTAAATGAAATTAGATTTCATAACAGAATTAAAATGAATTTTAATTCGGGCGAACAAATTAATTTTGAATTATTCGCAAGCAACTTTAATAGTAATTTTGCTAGGCATAATTATTTAATTAAATTTGATTTAATTAAGTCGCAACGAAAAATTTGTTAATTCGAATTAACGAACCCGAGCCCGGAATGGGTCTAGCGGGCCCACTCGAATTTTGAATTTAAGTGGGGCCCACACAAGTCACATCACTAGTCAACTTTGTTACTTTATGGTGATAGAAGTTGGTGGTTGCTTATCTTACACTCTTTGTCATTTTGGAATGACTTTTACCAACTTTGGATTTTGGTAATAGGTAATTGTTTTTGGAAATCAATTACACAATTCACAAAACAAGAAAAACACTCTCTCCCTCTCATGTTGGCATGACCGAAACCTCATCCCCTCTCATTCTCCATTGTGGCGTGAACCTAGGGTTCATGTGTGACGATTTTGTTTCAAAATCTTGCATGCTAGCAATTCAAAATAGTCAAACAAATGTGTTAGGGAAACAATTCCCTTGAGTTTGGAATTCAAGAATCTAAGCTTGGAGCTCAACATACAATAAAAGGAGGAGCTTGGAGCACTACACAAAGGAACAAAACTTTTGAAATCCTACATCCTCATTGCCGATCAATGTGAGTATTTTTTACGCAACTTACTTTGATTATTCACACAAATTTTTTGCTTAATTGATCCTAGGCATTTTCTTAGAGAACACCAACAGATGGATCTCAGCCACATGAGTTTAGGCACGCAAGTCAGAGGTGCGCGACACCTGACATCTTGTGGCAGATGAAGCAAAAGATGATTTGATAGATTTGATGGGCATTTAAGAAAGACCATTTTTCCTTCACATCTTTCTAGGAATTATTCAAAAACCCTAGGAGAACTTTTCAGTTGGCGGTGAAAGAAAGGAAATCATCATAGAAAGGGGATCATTGCAATAAGCTCAAAAATCTGACCCGATGAGTATAGCTGTAGGAACATTTGCAATCCAAAATCCGAGGACATTGGGTCGATATATACCACCATATTTTATAAAATTCCCAGCATCAACTCACCAACTCATTGATACCGAGAATTATGGGACAAATATTGATGGTGGTTTTTTGCTCCGAGGAGGTTCAAATACTGAGAAGGGGTATGATGAGGTTTGTACTTGGCCAAGAGATGATGAGGTCCATGTTGGAAAGTTATGACCCAATGCGTAAAATACTAGTATTACACTTGTGCGCGTTGTGAGGGCATAACGTCATAGTTCTCATATATTTGGGTATAAGATACTCATGCAATTGTAGTAGGAGGTTGTGTTTTACCGATGGTACGGAAAACAGCTTCGCTCTGGATAGACCCCTCGGAATTCCATTGGTAGTATGACTATGTGTCTATGGAAGTCCGAAATCAGAGTAGGTGTATTTGGTCTTAACCTGAGACTTGCACCGCTAATACTTGCGACAATCAATATACTTTTGTTTTAGGTCGTCCAGGGATTTAACAGGTTATGTGTACGCATCTGCTGGGTATATTGAGAATCGTAGTGTGTTAGGTGTGATGTCAAGACGGAAGTATCACTCCAGTCATAGTGGAGATGATGGTCACGTAGGATACATAACTAGTTCTCTTATGTACTGCAGTCATCGGGATAATATGACTAGGTCATGAGTATCCGATATAGAGACGAGTTATCAGAGATCCGATATGTGCTTCGTACGGGGCAGACACATTTCCAGCCCCAGGCCTTGCACGTGACATCCGATACTGGATCGAGATACGCAATACTACGTATACTACGCATGTTATAGATCACATATTCCTGTAAGGATATTTCTGGAGAATTGGGTAGGCATGGCGCATTGCTAGAAGCCATCCTTGTCTTGTAAATCGGTAAAAATATAGTACTAGGTACTTACGTGTTCAGATAGTCCGACGACTGGATTTACTGCCAACATATCCGGGGATCTCATGGGTCGCTTCCCGAAGATTCACCGATGATGTATGACTCGCACTTTATTAATCTGGGATTAATTAGATGGGAGAGAAAATTA
The DNA here is from genome assembly GCA_019454045.1 of Zanthoxylum bungeanum. Classification (NCBI taxonomy): domain Eukaryota; kingdom Viridiplantae; phylum Streptophyta; class Magnoliopsida; order Sapindales; family Rutaceae; genus Zanthoxylum; species Zanthoxylum bungeanum. The sequence goes on from SKCR01036593.1 coordinate 13,056, forward strand.
ATCTGGGATTAATTACAGAGATATTTTATCTGGGATAAAATATTAATTATAGAGAGATTACGATTAATTTGGAATTAATCGATAAAATAATATATTCGATATATTATACGAAATTGGATTTCGACGCGGAATTGAATTTGGATTTTAATTCGGGCGAGCGAGTTAATTTAGAATTAATTCGTTAACGACGTGAATTGTAATTTCGCTAGGCGAAGTTATTTAATTAAATTAGATTTAATTTCGTCGCAACGGAAACTCGTTAATTTGGAATTAGCGAACCCGAGCCCGGGAGTGTTTGCGAGCGCACTCGCATTTCGAATTGAAGTGCGGCCCGCAAGTCACGTCAAGCATCAAATCATTAGTCACTTTGATTGATGTGATGTCTAGTCACTTTGAGTGATTGACAACATGTCACTTGTGATTGATGTGAGTTGGTGGATGGCATTAAATGCCTTTTGGCTCCAAAATTTGGTTGACCATTTTGAAAGGCTAATACCAAATTTTTGGTATATGTATTATTTGGATTTTAGAAATCAAATAATCAACAAAACACTCACTCTCTCTTCATCTCTCTCTCACGGTCTTGGACCTCCATTTTCTCTTCTGTTTTTTATGGTTTCTACCGTGAATGGAAGGAGAAGAGGCTAAGTGATTTTGTGTCAAAAATCACCAAGTGCTAACACCCTGGGAGTCTTGCGAAGGTGATAGGGAAACTGCACATGTGAGCATGGAATCACACAAAGCTTGGAGCTTAGAGGGATCACCATTGCCGAATCTTGGAGGAGCAAAATGGAGCAGTTTGCCGTGAGCTTCATGGAGTTCAAATGGCATAAATTTTTTGTTCTTCGACGCATCACCTCAACCGATCGATGTAAGTATTCCGCAACTTCTTCAATGTATTCGCACTATGTTTCTATTCTTTAATCGATCCTCGGGACTTAGAGATTTCCCAACAATGGTATCAGAGCGAGTAAAAGCATGAAACTTGATTTAGGGTTAAAATTGGGTAAAATGTATTTGAGCATGATTTAATGAAATTTGGATGATTGAGTATGCTTAAATGTAGTTGAATTGAAGTATGATTGGATCAATTTCATGAAAATTGGTTTGGAACAATTTTCCCCAATTTTTTAGGCTTGGCCGAGAATGATGCCCTAAAAAGTCTTGGTGATTTTTTGATTTTGATTCATTGGATGAGTTGGAATCTTGTTGGGAATGTTGATTTAATGTTGAATTGGATTTAATTGGATTGAATTCGAATTGGACATTAAAACCCCTATATTGCCGAGACAAATGAAGCATGAAAATGGGTTTGATTTTGATAAATTGTGTTGGACACTATTGTTGGTAATGAGCATGATTAACTAGGCTAATTGATGTTTGGAAATATTGATTTGGGTGATTAATTATGGAATACACTTTGGTTAATTAAATATGAAATTTGGAATTTTTTGTGATTTAATTAATTGGGCTAATTTTGGAAATTGGGCTTGAAAGTTGTTATTGGACTTTATTGGGCTTGGTTGTACCAAGTTAGGTTTAGGCTAAATTGGTTGGATCCAATTGGGCCCAAAACCGTTTCCATAAAGTCCAATTATGACTAATGGACCTTTAATATTTAATTGGGCATAATAGGCCTAAATTGATTTCTAGGCTTATGGGGTTATTCCTTGATTGGCTTTAGTCTTTGGGTTTGACCCAAGTTGACCAAAAGTCCATGTTTTAAGAAATTAATTTAAAAGCCCATTGGACTTTAATTAAATTTAACATTGGATGTTAATCGGGCTTTGAGACCCGTAACGATTAATTTGGAATTTAAGTCGTAAAGGTTTATTTATAAAGTGTAATATTTAATTTGGAATTAAATAGTGAATTAGTATTAATACATATTAAATTGGATTTAATGTTGTAGTTTAATTTAATTCAAGAATTCGTACTTTGAGTACTTATTCGCAAAAACGAGTTGGACTCGCAAAAAAATCAAATCGTTGTTTGAACATTTGATGGTCATTAATTATCAGATTAATTAATTGGATTAGATTGATTGATAACATGCTTGTGTGAATACATGGTTGCGATGCATGAATAATGTATATCGGATGGATATTAGATGGGTGGGGAAATTTTAGAAATTGTTGTAATAAATTTAGAATTTATTAATTGGACCTGTGTGTCCAGCCTATTACCTCCTTACTATTTGTATTTATCTTCTCACCTATTCCCCTCAATGTAAATGAGGTTTCTTTAGAAGTGTTATGTACGGGTAGAAGCAATACTTGTGCTAGCGGGAGAGAGGAATGGAGAGATTTGATCTAGGATCAATGTGTTAAGTATCCATCCGCATATCATTATTATTTTATTTATATGCGCCTTATTATGTGTTTAGAATGCATGTTTAAGGGTATATGATGATGAGACCTTAACAAAGATAATAAATTGGTTGCCAATTTGCACGCGAAAAACCCTCACAAAATATTAAGCGTTTTACTTCCATTGAATGATTCTTACTCAAGATCCAAGACTGGCATTGGTTTGTTGGCCAAAGTCAAGACCTTTGTCAGTTGAGGATGTGTTTGAATCATGAAGGCTTCGTTCCATATTGGTGTCTTGTCCAAGTTGTGATTTGTTGGCCAAAGTCAAGATCACTTCTTGTCCATCGACATTGATTACGAAGCTTTCCATGGTCAATGGGTTCCGCTTAACAGGGATCACTAAGTTTGTTGTGCCAAAGCCCAGGCTTAGTTGATTCAGAGGAAAAAGGTTAGGCAATATATTGGATATATTGGCATATATAAGATATATGTTTCGGACTTGGATGTCCCCCTACTAGATATAGGAATTGGATGGGATCCAATTGATCTTAGAGATCTACCTAGTTAATTATCATACAATTTGGTTGCCAAAGTCAAGATTGTGTGACATTTAACGGGATCCTAGCCCACTAGGAAACAAGGTTTCCCGAGTACTCAACAGAGGGTTGGAGGCTCGCCGAAAAATAGCGGGAGGCAAGTATTAAATTTGCAATATTCGTTTAATAACTTGCTATACGCGCTCATTTCAAACATTCGTCGTCAAATAAATTATTTATTAGTTGGACTAATATTTAATGTTGTTTTAATTTAAACAGTTAGACTGTATTCAAACTATTTCAATTAATATTTGATTTTATAATTGGATTATAGTAATCAATATAATTGAATTTAACCTATTAAATTATAGTTGATTATATAGTTGGACTATAGTAATCATTATAATGAATTATACCTAAAATCGTTGATTAAATAGTTAGACTATTAGAATCAAGATAATTGAAAGATTAGTGTTTAAAACATAATCATGGGTGAAAAATGTATTTAAACGACTTTAATTTTCAAATTGGGAATAAAATTTCAGGACGGTCCTGGAAACTAATAAGTTACTTTATTTGATACAATAACATATTAGGCCTAAGCTCGGAGTTAAGCAAATAGTAGAGCATAATCTTTGGAAGATTTATGTGATGATAACTTTAGTGCTTAATCCATTAATCTTGCCAATTAGACTCTTTAATTTCTTATAAAGAAATAAGGATTAGATCCTTAAAGTATGATAACGAAATTGAAGGATCTTCACAGATCTATTCTTAGATCTTATAAGTACTAAATTGCAATACTAAACTCTTGGAGTGTTAATGGCTATACTCTAGGAGACAAAGCCAAAGTTTGCAATAAGGCAAGAAGCGCAAGGTGCACCTTATTTTGATATTCTAGAAAGCCAAGGCTTGGCCAAAGGCTGCTGGAGTGTGAAAAGGGCAAAGGCAAAATCATTATAATCTTCAGGGAAGATAAATGACATATCCGAAAACGTCTGCCTAAATTGTGGCAAATGAGATTGCGGAAGTGTGACTGCCATTTGGACAAAGCAGACATGAAGGAATTGAAGACGAGCAAGGCTCTGACTTCAAATATGTTTGTCATAAAACATGTTCACTACTAGTATTGAAATTGGATTTTAAATACTTAGTGTGGTACATAAATATGTACTAGTGTACAGAATCTGTTATGAGCAGGATACTGACTTCAGTTGAGAAGTGGGGGCATCTGTAGGCATTGCATTTTTACACATTAGCCCAATGATGAGTCTCGTATGGAGGCAACTACTTCTTTAGTCATGAAAGTCGCAGGAAACGGACGTTGGAAGGGTAAAGTTGGAAAATGGAATTTTTGACGGATTTAATCTCGTTGTTTACGCTTCGGTTGCTTGTTATACCTCCGTTTCTAAGCTCACCTTAGGCCCAAAACTCCCATAGACCACATACCTAACCCAAACCATGCCCAAATACCCAAGTCAACCCAAGTCAACCCAAGTCAAACCAAACCTATGCCATTGGCCATGATTCACGCCCATTGCTCTTTTTTAGGTAATTGCACATTAATCACATGTTTAAATCTTGTTAAATCCTTACCTAAATAAAAGAAATCAAATCAAATCCCTACCAAATCAAATCCAATCCCAAATCCTAATTAGGAGATCTATTCCTTATTAGAAACCAATTAGGAGATTCTCTCCTATTCAAATTAGGAAAGTCATCTCCCTTTGCCTATAAAAAGAGGCCTTCACCCCCCATTCAAAACCTAGCACACATATTTCCCCAAGCACGTCCCAAACACTTTCTCAAGCCTCTTTGCACGTCCAAAAACCTCCTTGAAGCCTCCATTGCCGAATCATTAAACCTAAGCACCCTCCATTGCCGCATCATTCTTCCTTCACCAAAACCCTTCACGCCTAAACCCCTTTTCACAGCCCTCCATTGCCAAGTTCCAGCCACCATTCACAGCCCTAAAACACCTTAAAATAAACCTCAAATACAGCCCCAAAGTCGCACAAAAGACCCCCCATTCACAGCTCCAATTCAGCGCCCAAAACAGTCCCGAAACACCCCTCACTGCACCTTGAACTGCACAGTTTCGTCCCCTGTTCTGGTCAGTTTTTGTTGCGTCTTCAACCCATAAAACAGTCCTAAAATCACCTAAACACCATCCCAAAAACCTCCATAAAGTTTCCCTAAAAAATCCCCACAAACGCACCTCCCTAAGCCTTCAAAATCACCCAAAACAGTCCGCTAAAACCATCAAGACAGTGACCTGAAACGTAGCAGCGAAGCAGCAACGAAACGGACTGGAAACAGCAGCCCGAGCAGCAAAACAGCGAGGAAAGACGTTGAGTTGGTGAACTAAAAGAGTAGCGGATCATTCACCCTTCCAACGGACGTGTAACGCCCTTTCTTAGACGACAAAAGAGGTTAGACCTGAGGGCACCTTTCTACTTATCTTCTTTATTGTTGTTTTATTTATTTTGATATATAAGGGCATGAGAGTCGTTTGAAGCATGATGTGATTGTTGGGTGAGCGGGATATATGTTCCCTTTTGTGGTATATCGGATGGAAACCCGGACGTAAATTCCATAGCCGATTCCGAATGGACGGTAGTATGGTCTGCACTCGGGATACAATGCCACGTACCACTTAAGATACACGTATCTCGTCTCATCCAAATTTGTATTTGAGCATGTTATAGTCTTTAGGTTATATGTTTATTATTTAAAGCATGGTTTAATTTAGTTTGTTATTTATTGTTAAAGCATGTTTAGGTTGTCCATTATGCATGTTCTTAGTTTATGATGCGTTTGGGTAATGATTTATACATGTGATTCAATGGTTCAATATGCTTGTTGTGTTACATTGCGTGAAAATTATTTGGATGAAAGCATGTTAGATCTAAGTACCCTTGAGCATGATTATTGAGTAGACTTGGTTAGTTCATTGCACAAATTATATCATCACAAGTGACATAAGTAAGGGACCATTCCGAACCCAACGGTTTGAGGTCTTCCCTTGCGAGGGGTGAGTGCGGCCTTAAATCTTTGTCCCGGTTCACACCGGGTGGCGACTACATGTTATTTCATACTTCCCAACTAGGCCGCGAGCCTAGAAAAGCGTCGCCCAGGTTCTGTTGTCTACAGTCTGGCGACTCCACTGGGGATATTAGAGAATTGGCCTCGAAATCATGTCTTGTGATGTGTATAATTTGTGCATTAGTTGACCATTTCTATAGTGGGTTGAGGGGGTTAATCAAAGGCTTTGTTGAAGCTAGGTGATGGTTGGGTGTCTTCCTTCACTCACTACCCTTCGGGGAAAAACTGTGAAGGCACCCAGATAAATCATTACTTGTAGCTCGTTGTGACATACTAGTTTGGAGGACTCGTTGTTTATTCCTGACACCAAGCGATAAGAGCCTAAGGGGCTTGGGTACTTAAGAGAGCCTCGCTCCACCTTCCCTCTGGGGAATCTACAATAGGAAATCCATTCGACAGTTAGTCACACACTGTAACTCGTTGGCACGTACCGTACGAGTGGGGAGTCCTAGTTGTGGGTAATCCTTCGTCAAATGAGAACCTTTGTCCGCGCCCCATGAACCCACTTGTGAAACTTAGCCTTGAAAGAACCGGTAGTTATTTATTTTATGTTTGTGTGTTGGACCGCCGTCATTTGGATCCAGTTGGACCTTTTGTCAAAAGATGTGAACTTGTTGGGCCATTTAAACTGGGGCAAGTTTGTGTCCTTTGACAGTTGGGCCAAAAGCTTCTAAAATGCCGGTGGGCCACTTTGTGAATGGGTCTTTTATCATTTGAATTCATTTAGCCATATCATTGTAAAGTGTAAACCTGTTGGGCCTTTTCAACTGGGACAAGTTTGCACCGCGCGATGGTGTGATTAAATACTTTAAAATGATAATGGGCCAAGTAGTTTAAAGTTTCTTTTTTTTATCTATTACATGCATCTCATGCATCTCATGCATCTCATGCATACATGCATCATGTTAACCCTTGTGTCTTAAAAGCCATCATGGATACCCGTTGGGTTAGAAAAAAAGAAGTCGGAGCATTCCTTGGGAAAATCCAGTATATCAGTCGGTTCATTGCAAGTTGACGTCAGTGTGTGAACCTATCTTCAAGCTGTTGAGGAGGAGGAACAGACCCCAGTAAAGTGGAATGAGCAGTGTCAAGAAGCATTTGACAGAATCAGAGAATACTTGGTGAAACATCCCGTTCTGAAACCTCCGAGGCAGGGTAGACATTTGGTACTTTATCTGGCTATTGAACCCGAAGCACTGGAGGCGATGATGGTGCAAGCCGATGAGACAGGAGTAGAGCACGCCATCTACTACCTCAGTAAGAAGCTGCTTCCGTACGAAGCCCGCTATCAGGAAGTAGAGAAGATTTGTCTAGCAGTAGTATGGGTGTCCAGGAAATTACGCCACTATTTCCAGTCTTATAAGATCCAAGTAGTCGCAAAGGAGAATCCTTGAAGTATCTACATTCGGTGCCTTCACTAGTTGGAAAGCTGGGCAGATGGTTAGTACTGTTGACTGAATTTGACATCGAGTACCTCACTTCAAAGGTAATCAAAGGGCGAGCCGTGGCAGAATTCCTAGCCTTGCAACCTGTTGAAGGGGATCAGTACAAGTTTGAATTCCCCGACGAAGAAATCCAAGCTATAGCAGTCCAAGGATGGAAGATGTATTTTGATGGAGCAGTGAACTGCAAAGGAGCCGGAATCGGTATTGTAATAGTAACCCCTGGGGAGAGACTTTGCCTATGGCCAAGAGTTTGACGTTCAGGGTAACTAACAATATGGCTGAGTATGAAGCATGTGCATTCGGCTTGACTGCATTAATAGCCTTGAGAGCTACGAACGTGGATGTTTACGGAGATTCATTGTTGGTGATCCGACAGATGCAAGGAGAATGGGAGGTTAAAAGAAGAACGGTTGAAGCCGTACTTATTCCACCTCAGAAACCTAGCACATGTTATCCCTAACTGAAAATTTCAGCACTTGCCTCGGGAAGAAAATCAGATGGCAGATGCATTAGCAACGCTAGCCGCAACCTGGGAGAATCCAGAGAAATTGGTGATGAGACCACTTGTGTTGACAACGGCCAGCAAACCGGTTTATGAGATAGAGAGGATCTTGGGAGTAGAGGTCGATGACGGAAGACCGTGGTATTATGACATCCAGAGGTACCTGGAACATGGGAATACCCAGAGGAAGCGAGCAGAAAAGACAGAATCGCCATTCAGAAATTGGCTGCTCAATATGTGAGTCTGAAGGGAGAACTCTACAAAAGGCAAGCGAACGGTGTTCAGCTGAAATGCTTGAGAAAGGATGAAGCTCAGAAGATAATGGATGAAGTGCATGCTGGCGTCTATGGACCGCATATGAACGGATTGAACTTGTCCCGCAAGATTATGAGACAAGGCTTTTACTGGTCAACCATGGAAGCCGACTGCGCGAAGCTGGTAAGGCACTGTCACGATTGTCAAGCGCACGGGAATTTGAATCATTTGCCGCACACAGAATTGCACAGATTGTCAGAACCTTGGCCCTTCTCAGCATGGGGAATTGATATGATCGGAGAGATTCGGCTGAATGCGTCAAACGGACATCGCTTTATAGTGGTAGCAGTGGACTACTTCTCGAAATGGGTAGAAGCCGAGTCATTCCGTAATGTCACGGCAAAAACAAATGGCTAAGTTCATAGCCCGAAATCTCATATGTCGGTACGGTATGCCGCATCACGTGGTTACGGACAATGGAGTCCAGTTTCAGGGAGAGACCAAGGCGATGTTACAGAGGTATGGGATAGGTCATCATAAGTCTTCACCATACAGACCGCAGGCTAATGGAGCAGTTGAGGCAGCCAACAAGACAATAAAGACGATTCTGGCGAAGATGACGGAGAATTACAAAGACTGGGCCGATAAGCTGTCGTATGCCTTGTGGGGATACAGAACTTCTGTAAGGACAGCAACTGGAGCTACGCCTTACTCTTTAGTCTACGGAATGGAAGCGGTACTGCCGGTGGAAGTTGAGATACAGTCCATGCGGGTGTTAGCAGAAGCAGAATTGCCTGAACGAGAATGGACCTCGCAGAGGTTTGAGCAGTTAGCATTGATGGATGAGAAGAGGATGAAGTCCTTGCATCACATGCAGATATATCAGAAGAGGTTGGCCCGAGCATTTAATAAGAAGGTGCGTCCTACCAAGATCAAGAAAGGTGATCTGGTACTTAAGCAGTCGAAGCCGTCGACGACAGACCCAAGAGGGAAGTTCAGACCAAATTGGGAAGGACCATACATTGTTCAGAAGGTAATGGGAAATGGAGCAGTGAGACTGTCGGACTTGGAAGGGAATGAGTTCACCGAGCCGATCAATATTGACAGATTGAAGTTGTATTTTGCCTGAGGGACAGAAGACTGAATAGTCATCCGCAGAAGACCTAACCCAACGGGATAAAGAGAACTCATGCATGCATGCACACATATAACCCATTATTGCATTCCTTTTTTTTGCGTGTTTTGTGTTTTTTGTTTTATATTCACAGGTATCGAAGAATAAAAGAGAAAACGGCAAAGACAAGCTAATCAGAAACAGCGAAAGCACTGTATTGAATTTGGGAAGAAATCCTAAGGCTGAGGTCCACATCGGCGTTAAGATTCAGATGGTAATCTGAGGGTTAAGGCCCATTTTGAGTTTGAAATTCGGATATGGATCCCGGGGGCGAAGCCCACATGGTCAGCAGTAAAGAGGAAGAATTCCTTTGATTGAGTGAGTGAGTGAGTAAAAAAAAAAAAAAAAAAAAAGTGAGAGAGAAGTATTTGATGGTTAAACATATGTCTGGTGATGACATTATGTGCTGTAGGGAGAAGCCTTAGAAGCGAGAAGCGCGAGACGCGCTCTTATCCGGTATTCTGAATGGATTGATCTCGGCTGGACTCATGAAGCACTTGATAAAGGTATCTCAACAGTAGAAGCCTGAGCGGTTGATGAGATGACTAGTTGAAGAGATGGAGGATCGGTGAATGACCGTTTGCCTGGATGTCCACACTGATTTGCATATGCTACGATACATGATATGGTTGGAAAATAAAGAAAGAAAAGTCTCTGCAATGAAAAGAAAAAGAAATAGACCGCCTATAACCGATAAGCGTGAAGCTACCCATGGGCGAGTATTAGGACCACCTTGAGGAGAAATGCTACCTTAAAGGGTAGGTGAGTCAGAAAAAGAAAAAGAGAAAAGAAAAGAAAAAAAAAGAAAATAATGAATGAAAATAATGAAAAGAAAGAGACGATGCAATAAAAGAAGACCATATCATGTTGAGTATGCTACAGTAATCACAGAATGTGACCCAGACATCCAGGTTGGTTAGACCCACTGATCCGATTCTCCGAAGCGAAATCATCGAGTTGGCTACTGAATGAATAAGCTGCGAAGGAACCTTAGCACACACACACACTAGGAGTCTGGTTCAAATCACCCATTCAGAGGATTGGGTTTGAGTATGTCGAATACTTCGAAGATTCTTTGGCTTTGACGCGAAGCATCCATTGAGGACAAAAATATGTTTAGCTATCGAGATTATCTCAAAAAGAGGCACTACAGTGTTGCAAAGTAGAGAATCGGCATCAGTAGTAGACCTGCCGGGTATGGCATTCTGTGGGCGAGGCCCACATTGGTTCAAATCAGTTTCAGCCACGTACGGCACTCCGGGCATGGAGGTATCAGATCAGCCAGGTACGGCACTCCGGGTATGGAGATATCAGATCAGCCAGGTACGGCACTCCGGGTATGGAGATATCAGTTCAGCCAGGTACGTCACTCTGGGTATGGAGATATCAGATCAGTTCAGCCAGGTACGGCACTCCGGACATGGAGATATCATAGCTGCGACACCCTAGGTACGGGGTTAGCATTCAGACATTTGTGGCTCTCTAGGTACGGAGGCGTCACTGCGACACCCTAGGTACGGGGTTAGCACTCAGACATTTGTGGCTCTCTAGGTACGGAGACGTCACCGCGAAACCCTAGGTACGGGGTTAGCACTCAGACAGTTGTGGCACTCTAGGTACGGAGGCGTCACTGCGACACCCTAGGTACGGGGTTAGCACTCAGACATTTGTGGCTCTCTAGGTACGGAGACGTCACTGCGACACCCTAGGTACGGGGTTAGCACTCAGACATTTGTGGCACTCTAGGTACGGAGGCGTCACTGCGACACCCTAGGTACGGGGTTAGCATTCAGACATTTGTGGCTCTCTAGGTACGGAGACGTCACTGGGACACCCTAGGTACGGGGTTAGTACTCAGACATTTGTGGCACTCTAGGTACGGAGGAGTCACTGCGACACCCTAGGTACGGGGTTTGCACTCAGACATTTGTGGCTCTCTAGGTACGAAGACGTCACTGCGACACCCTAGGTACGGGGTTAGCATTCAGACCACAGCGACGCCTTAGGTACGGGGTTAGCACGCCAGGTACGGCATGTGGACTATTCAGACATTTGTGGCACTCTAGGTACAGAGGCGTCACTGCGACACCCTAGGTATGGGGTAGCACTCAGACATTTGTGGCACTCTAGGTACGGAGGCGTCACTGCGACACCCTGTTGGAGTTCAATCATGTCCCAAAGATCACAAAACATGCATAAAAACCACATATGAACACATCAAAGGAGGTGCGGAATATACTCACTTTGATTTTCGGTTTCGATGAAAGAAGAACAAAGGTGCGTTTTTGGTGCTCCATCATGCTCGGTTTTGTCTCCAAAAACTGCAGGGGTTGCTCGGTTTTGATCATCTTTGTGCGTCCAAGATTCGGCCATGCAAGATCCATTGAAGCTCAAAGCTTCAAGCTTCCATGCTCACAAACTCACTTCCCTATCACCTTTGTATCACTCCTAGAGTGTGCTAGCACTAAGTTTATGAAACAAAATCAAATCTTGCTTCTCCATTTTCGGCAGAAAACGCAACAACAAGAAGAAGAAGAAGAACGGTCCAAGACCGTGAAGAGAGAGAAGAAGAAAGTTTTGGCTCCATTTTTTCTAAAACGTGAAGACCAAAGTAGACTAAGTGGGTCACCAAATCTTGTCACAAAATAATACCAAAAACGTGAACAACCAAAAGCAAAATAGAGTCACGTGATTGGCTATTAATTTTTGCCAAAACCGTGAACCACACAAAAACCAAGAGAGAGAAAATGATTTATATATACTTATATCTTTATTCCATTTACCAAGTAAATGAATAAAATATATATATACACAAGTCCCTATATTCACATCATGTCACTTTAATAAAGTGACAACATGTCATATCACATCACTCAAAGTGATAATTGATTTGACGATTGACGCGACTAGTGATTTGACGCTTGATGTGACTCGCGTGCCGCGCTCGAATTCGAAATGCGAATGCGCTCGCAATCACTCTCGGGCTCGGGTTCGCTAATTCCAAATTAACGAATTTTCCGTCGCGTCGTAATTAAATGATTACGCTTAGCGAAATCACTATTCACGTCGCTAACGAATTAATTCTAAATTAATTCGTTCGCCCGAATTAAAATCTAATTTTAATTCCGCGTCGAAATCCAATTTCGATTAATATATCGAATATATTAATTTTATCGATTAATTCCAAATTAATCGTTCTCTCTCTTTAATTAATATTTTATCCCAGATAAAATATCTCCGCAATTAATCCCAGATTAATTTTCTCTCTCATCGAATTAATCCCAGATTAATTCTATCTCTCCGAATTAATCCCAGATTAATTCTATCTCTCTCTTCTAATTAATCCCAGATTAATCAAAGTGCGAGTAATACGTCATCGGTGAATCTTCGGGAACCGACCCATGAGATCTCCGGATATGTTGGCAGTAAATGCGATCGTCGGACTGTCCGAACACGTAAGTACCTCGTACTACGTTTATATCGATTTACAAGACAAGGTTGGCTTCTAGCAAAGCGCCATGCCTACCCAATTCTCCAGAAATATTCTTACAGGAATATATAGATCTGTATCAAGCGTAGAATACCGTAGTATTGTGTATATCGGCCCAGTATCGGATAATCACGTGCTAGGGCTGGGGCTGGATAAGTGTCTGCCCCGTCCGAAACACATGTCGGATGTTTGGTAACATAGTCTCTATAATCGGATATACATGACCTGGTCACAATATCCCGATTGGTTGCGCAACACTCAAGAGCACTAGTACCATATCCTGCGTGACATCTACTCCAATATGACTGAAGTGACACTTCCGTCTCGACATCACACCCAATACACTACGACTCCCTGATAAACCCAGAAGCGGTGTACCCAGAACCGGTTAAAGCCCTGTACCACCAAGACCAGAGTTTACCGATTATCGCAAGTATTAGCGATGCAAGTCTCAGGTTAAGACTATACACACCTACCTCGATTCGGCCTCCCATAGACACATAGTCATAATACCAATGGGATTCCGAGGGGTCTATCCAGAGCGAAGCTGTTTCCCGTACCATCGGTGAAACACGACCTCCTATTGCACTTGCATAAGTATCCAATACTTATATATATGAGAACTATGCCGTTGTGCCCTCACAACGCGCACAAGTGCAATACTAGCCTATTCCGCATTATCGATGTCCAGTCTCGATAATACTTCGGCTAGGGATATTTAATGATTAATCCTTCGGGGATTGATACTGTCTCATATCATCTCAATCCAGGAACTAATCATATGGACCTCTCTTCATTTATACATCTATGGTGATCTAATCACAAATGATGAGAGTGCAATTTCCTTGTCACATAGTTAATTTGTACAGCAACACCGTGATCTGTACAAATAGTGACGCTATGGGTCATATTATCCAACAATCTCCCACTTGGCACATAGCCAGTCACTCGAGTGTCTAACACCCGAACTATGTACAATTCGCTCAAATTGTTGAGGAAGGTTTTCGTCAGCGGATTTGCTTAATTATCGTCTGACGCGATTTACACGATCATCACATCGCCACGATGTATGATCCGAACGAATCAGATGATATAGAAGTATATATCTGGATCGTCGATGAGACCTTTAATTCCTTAGCCTGTGCTGACGCCTAGCTCAGCTGCTAACAGAACTATATCTAATCTAATTAGATTTATTATCGATCCAAATGGCTTCTATTGCTGCCTCAGCTGCAGCAATGATCCGCATTTGTTGTTAATTCGGCAACAGTTATCTTGCTCGGAATATTTCCAGCTCACTGTCCCAGTGTTCAAACTTTATAGTACCGCAGTATTTACCGGTTTGGAAACTTGCAACAGTGATCCCAGTCACTTCAAGTTCTCCATCTCCATAATTTAAGACAACATCTTTAGTTCTCTCAGATACTAACTGATGTTCTTAATCTTCAATCCAGTGACTATCACTTGGATTGACCCGATTATGACTCCATATGCTCAAAGCGTATGAGACACCAATACAAGTACATTTAAATGTACAATTTCTCAGAGAGTGTTACCAACTCCAAATCTAGCCCAGTAGATCTTTATTCCTTGAATAAAGGTTGTTACTCCCCAGAATTCTACGGAGAATTTCTTATGAAAAGCAAGCTTTCACCGATTGTTTTATGGGAATTTCATTGTCAGCCCCTCTCCCACTAACCTCCTTATATACACAAGAATTATTTCGTTTTGAGTCAAATCATAAACTATTTTGATTATTTCAAAACGTCAGTTCCAAGAACCTTATGCTTGCTTCAATCCAAACATATTGACATACATGGAATCCATTTCGGATTCATGACACTTTGTCATAATAGGGAGTCGATACCTCGTATCACTTCCTTTGTTCTTGTGTATTCGAAGATTAATGGTATAGTTTCATCCTTGATGAACTATATATGTTCCATTAAGATTCAGTGCCTAGAACAGTATTACTTCGATTTTCATCGAGTTATACTATCCTCCCACTTGCCACTGCATATCGGTATTCCTCTTAGGAAAACCGCATGGAGAGCAACAATCTAATTGTTCTCTAGTGAGGTGTTAAGTACAATACTTATGGTATCCCTAGGATGACCTATATTGGCACTTATCCAATTTGGGTCCTTAGTTTGGTATAATCCAAACGTTATGCCTAGCATACCCAAATTGTCAGGAATGAGAAACCTCGTTTCTTTCCTTTTCATATCCTATACGATATCTGTCAAACAGATTTATATGGAACCTTATTCTAAATAAGTTTTGCACTGATAATACATATCCTATAGAAGGAAATAGTAGCTCAGAGTGACTCGTGATTAGCTTTATCATGTCTAACATGATTCTGTTAATCCGTTCGGACACACCGTCTAACTGACGTGTCTCGGGAGGAGTCCTCATATGAAAGAACACCGTACTCTTTCATGTATGTACGAAACTTACTGCTTAAGTGTTTTCCATTACGGTCTTACCGTGGCGGAATAATACTATAGCCGATCTGTTTGTGTATTTCGTGTCGAAATTTTAAAGTTTCTGATTTGTGTTCTTCAAAAGAAACACATAACCATAACGTGATGTCACATCCGTTAAGGTCACGAAATATTCATTTTCACATCTAGCCTAGCTAGATATGGGCCCACTAACTTCACCATGAATAGGGCTAACAGATCGGTGGCACTTACACTATTACCAAGTAAATAGTATTTTAGGTACTTTACCTAATAAACTAGATTCGCAGACCTTATTTGAATAGTCAAATCAGTCCTAGTATCCACTCTTCAAAAGTGTGGATATACGAGTCTCGTTAAATTGTGTCCTAGACAACAATGCCACGAATAAGTCTCTATTGATCAAATCAATTTAAGCTATTTATTTGTCAATTTATATGTTTGAGATTTTAATTATATATTCAAAATATAAATTCTGTTATTTACATCTAATGTATTTATCTCAGTATCATCTTTATATAATAAAACACTTTAGTGTTTTAGAATATAAAGGTTCACCCGCAGT
This sequence comes from Zanthoxylum bungeanum, assembly GCA_019454045.1. Classification (NCBI taxonomy): domain Eukaryota; kingdom Viridiplantae; phylum Streptophyta; class Magnoliopsida; order Sapindales; family Rutaceae; genus Zanthoxylum; species Zanthoxylum bungeanum. The sequence goes on from SKCR01036593.1 coordinate 28,905, forward strand.
GGGTTAAACACTGATAAAGAGATAATGTTTCTAGTCAAACTAGTTACATTATAACAGTTCCTAATTTAAGTACATACCCCAGGTTAGTTCCTAAACTTAGGTATCTACGGTCGAAACAGCGACTTTCGTCCCGTTTCCGATTCGCAGAGCAATCTCATCTTGAAGTCAGTATCCTGCTCAAAGCAGATTCTGAATATCAACACATATATTTTATGTACCACACTAAGTATTTAAAATCTAATTTCAATACTAGCTGTGAACATAACTAAGACAAACATTTTTAAAGTTAGAGCCTCGCCCTTTCTTTAATTCCTTTGTGTCTTCCATATCCAAATGGTAGTCACTTTGGGATATGTCAATTATCCTTTTCAATATTTTAGGAACCTTAGGCCAAGCCTTGGTTTTTAGAATATTGAAAGGAATGTGCACCTCGTGCTACATGCCCAATTGCAAACTTTGACTTTACATGAATAGTCAATTAATTCTCCAAGAATTATAAATTGCAATTTTAATACTTCTTAAATCCAAAATTAGATTTATGACAAGTATATTAAATTAAGCATTAAAGTCATCATCACAAAAATCTTCCAAAGATTTTATGCTCTACTTATCTTGCTTAATTTTGGGCTTAAGGTATAATAAGTTATTTTATCAAATAAAGTAACCTATTATTTATTCCCAATATGAAAATTAAATCATTTAAAATATTTTAATCCTAGATTATATTTTAAATATCCAACTTTTCAATTTTATCTTGATTACAATAGTCCAACTATTTAATCAACGATTAGTGGTACTTTATATATTATAATGATTATAATAGTCCAACTATATAATCAAATATAATCCAAATTAATTAACCTCAATTACATTGATTACTAATAAATCCAATTATAAAATCAACTGTAAACTGAAATTAATTAATTCAAATATATTGATTAATATAATCCAATTATATATAATCAAGTATATACAGTCCAACTGTTTATTAAAACAACAATTTAAATATTAGTCCAACTAACATTTAATCTAATGACGAAATAAAATAAAATGAGCGTGTTTAGCAAGTATTCGAACGAATGTTGCAAATTCAATACTTGCCTCCCACTATTTTTCGTCGAGCCTCTAACCCTCTGTCGAGTACTCGGGAAACCGTGTTTCCTAGTGGGCTAGGATCCCGTTAAATATCACACAATCTTGACTTTGGCCAACAAATTGTATGATAATTAACTAGGTAGATCTCGAAGATCAATTAGATCTAATCCAACTCCTAGATCCAGTAGGTGGACATCCAAGTCCTAAACATATATCTTATATATGCCTATACATCGAATGTATACCCTAACCTTTTTCCTCTGAATCAACTAGGCCTTGGCTTTGGCACAACAAACCTAATGATTCCAGTCAAGCGCGGACCCATTGACATGGAAGCTTCGTAATCAATGTCAATGGACAAGAAGTGGTCTTGACTTTGGCCAACAAACCACAACTTGGACACGACACCGATATGGAACAAAGCCTCGTGATTAAAACACATCTTTGATGGACAAGGGCTTGACTTTGGCCAACAACCCCTGCCAATCTCGGATCTTGAGTAAGAATCACTCAATGGAAGGAAAAACGCATGATATTTAACGAGGTTTTTCGCGTGCAAATTGGCTACCAATTTAATTATCTTTGTTAAGGTCTCATCATCATACACCCTTAAGCAGCATTCTAAACACATAATAAAGCGAGTATGAAATAAAATAATAATGATATGCGGATGGATATTTTACATTGATCCTAGATCAAATCTCTCACTTTCTCTCTCCCGCTAGCACTTGTATTACTTCTACCCGTTACACTACACTTCTAAAGAAACCTCTTTTACATGGAGGGGAATAGGTGAGAAGAGAATACAAAGAAATAGGAGATAAGGCTGGACACGCAGGTCCAATTTAATAAATCAAATTTATTACAATTTCCAAAATCGCCCAACCCGACTAATATCCATCCGATATACATTATTCAAACATCACAACCATGTATTCATACAAGCATGTTATCAATCAATCAATCAAATTAATTAATCTTGATTATTAGTGATCATCCAATGTTCAAACAAAGATTTGATTTTTGTTCGAGTCAAACTCGTTTTGTAAACACGTACTCAAAGTACAATTTCTACGAATTAAATTAAATAACATAATTAAATCCAATTTAATACGTATTTAATTCTAATTCATTATTAATTTAAATTAAATATTACACTTTTATTAACGAACCTTTACGACTTAAATTCCAAATTTAATCGCAACGGGTCTCAAAGCCCGATTAACATCTAATGTTTTATTTAATTAAAGTCCAATGGGCTTTTAATTAATTTCTCTAAGGCGTGGACTTTTGATCAACTCGGGTCAAACCGAACAACCAAAATCCAATCCGGGAGTTACCCCATAAGCCTTTAAATTAATTTTGGCCCATTAGGCCCAATTAAATAATTAAGGTCCATTAAGTCATAATTGGACCTTTTGGATTCGGTTTTGGGCCTAATTGGATCCAACCAATTTTGCCTAAACCCAACTTTGTTACAACAAAGCCCAAAAGCCCAATTACAACCTAACACAGCCCAATTTCCAAAATTAAGCCCAAATTAATTAACTCATAAAATTCCAAATTTCACAATTAATTAACCTAAGTGTAATACACAATCAATTACCCAATTAACATTTCTAAAATATCAATTAGCCTAATTAATCATGCACTTTAACAACCAAATAGTGTCCAACACAATTCAATCAAAATCAAACCCAATTAACATGCTTTCAAGTCTCGGCAATTAGGGGTTTTTCAATTCGATTCGGTTTCAATCCAATTGAATCCACAATCATAATTTACCAAATCAATTCAACTCATCCAATGAATCAAACAACAAAATCACAATGAATTTCATGTCTTTTAAAATCGGCCAAGCCACTTTAAAAGGGAAAAATGTTCCAAATCAAAATTCAATCCAATTGAACTTCAAAACAACATTAACCAATTGTTTTAAGTCATCCAATGATCAAACAAAACAAAATTACCAAGACATTAGGGTTATTACATTTTCGGCCAAGCCTCCAATTTGGGGAAAAATGAATCCAATCCAATTTCATGAAATTGACCACACACAATCTCAATTAAACATGTTCTAAGCATACTTAAACATCCAATTCAATAAAAACATGCTTAAACACATTTTGCCCAATTTCAAGTTTCATATCCAACCTAAGAATTGGGGAAAATTGATCTAATCCAATTTTCTTGAAATTGATCATGCACAACTTCAATTCAACCTCATTCAAGCATAATGCATCAAACAATTCAACCAAATCATGCCTAAATCGAGTTTACCCAAATTAAAGTTTTGACAAAAATTTGCAAATTGGGGAAAATCAATCCAATGATTTTTTTGTCAAATTGATTACATATATCTCAAATTAGATCATATATAAGCATTATTGAACAATCAATTTGTCATAATCAAGCCAAAATCAAAAAGCCCCAAATTTACTCAAGAACCCTAATTCGGTTTTATGCATCCAAAGCTCAAGATACCATTGTTGGAGTTCAATCATGTCCCAAAGATCACAAAACATGCATAAAAACCACATATGAACACATCAAAGGAGGTGCGGAATATACTCACTTTGATTTTCGGTTTCGATGAAAGAAGAACAAAGGTGCGTTTTTGGTGCTCCATCATGCTCGGTTTTGTCTCCAAAAACTGCAGGGGTTGCTCGGTTTTGATCATCTTTGTGCGTCCAAGATTCGGCCATGCAAGATCCATTGAAGCTCAAAGCTTCAAGCTTCCATGCTCACAAACTCACTTCCCTATCACCTTTGTATCACTCCTAGAGTGTGCTAGCACTAAGTTTATGAAACAAAATCAAATCTTGCTTCTCCATTTTCGGCAGAAAACGCAACAACAAGAAGAAGAAGAAGAACGGTCCAAGACCGTGAAGAAGAGAGAAAGTTTTGGCTCCATTTTTTCTAAAACGTGAAGACCAAAGTAGACTAAGTGGGTCACCAAATCTTGTCACAAAATAATACCAAAAACGTGAACAACCAAAAGCAAAATAGAGTCACGTGATTGGCTATTAATTTTTGCCAAAACCGTGAACCACACAAAAACCAAGAGAGAGAAAATGATTTATATATACTTATATCTTTATTCCATTTACCAGTAAATGAATAAAATATATATATACACAAGTCCCTATATTCACATCATGTCACTTTAATAAAGTGACAACATGTCATATCACATCACTCAAAGTGATAATTGATTTGACGATTGACGCGACTAGTGATTTGACGCTTGATGTGACTCGCGTGCCGCGCTCGAATTCGAAATGCGAATGCGCTCGCAATCACTCTCGGGCTCGGGTTCGCTAATTCCAAATTAACGAATTTTCCGTCGTCGCGTCGTAATTAAATGATTACGCTTAGCGAAATCACTATTCACGTCGCTAACGAATTAATTCTAAATTAATTCGTTCGCCCGAATTAAAATCTAATTTTAATTCCGCGTCGAAATCCATTTCGATTAATATATCGAATATATTAATTTTATCGATTAATTCCAAATTAATCGTTCTTCTCTCTTTAATTAATATTTTATCCCAGATAAAATATCTCCGCAATTAATCCCAGATTAATTTTCTCTCTCATCGAATTAATCCCAGATTAATTCTATCTCTCCGAATTAATCCCAGATTAATTCTATCTCTCTCTTCTAATTAATCCCAGATTAATCAAAGTGCGAGTAATACGTCATCGGTGAATCTTCGGGAACCGACCCATGAGATCTCCGGATATGTTGGCAGTAAATGCGATCGTCGGACTGTCCGAACACGTAAGTACCTCGTACTACGTTTATATCGATTTACAAGACAAGGTTGGCTTCTAGCAAAGCGCCATGCCTACCCAATTCTCCAGAAATATTCTTACAGGAATATATAGATCTGTATCAAGCGTAGAATACCGTAGTATTGTGTATATGGCCCAGTATCGGATAATCACGTGCTAGGGCTGGGGCTGGATAAGTGTCTGCCCCGTCCGAAACACATGTCGGATGTTTGGTAACATAGTCTCTATAATCGGATATACATGACCTGGTCACAATATCCCGATTGGTTGCGCAACACTCAAGAGCACTAGTACCATATCCTGCGTGACATCTACTCCAATATGACTGAAGTGACACTTCCGTCTCGACATCACCCCAATACACTACGACTCCCTGATAAACCCAGAAGCGGTGTACCCAGAACCGGTTAAAGCCCTGTACCACCAAGACCAGAGTTTACCGATTATCGCAAGTATTAGCGATGCAAGTCTCAGGTTAAGACTATACACACCTACCTCGATTCGGCCTCCCATAGACACATAGTCATAATACCAATGGGATTCCGAGGGGTCTATCCAGAGCGAAGCTGTTTCCCGTACCATCGGTGAAACACACGACCTCCTATTGCACTTGCATAAGTATCCAATACTTATATATATGAGAACTATGCCGTTGTGCCCTCACAACGCGCACAAGTGCAATACTAGCCTATTCCGCATTATCGATGTCCAGTCTCGATAATACTTCGGCTAGGGATATTTAATGATTAATCCTTCGGGGATTGATACTGTCTCATATCATCTCAATCCAGGAACTAATCATATGGACCTCTCTTCATTTATACATCTATGGTGATCTAATCACAAATGATGAGAGTGCAATTTCCTTGTCACATAGTTAATTTGTACAGCAACACCGTGATCTGTACAAATAGTGACGCTATGGGTCATATTATCCAACACACCCTAGGTACGGGGTTAGCACTCAGACATTTGTGGCTCTTCAGGTACGGAGACGTCACGCGACACCCTAGGTACGGGGTTAGCACTCAGACAGTTGTGGCACTCTAGGTACGGAGGCGTCACTGCGACACCTAGGTACGGGTTTAGCACTCAGACATTTGTGGCTCTCTAGGTACGGAGACATCACCGCGAACCCTAGGTACGGGGTTAGCACTCAGACAGTTGTGGCACTCTAGGTACGGAGGCGTCACTGCGACACCCTAGGTACGGGGTTAGCACTCAGACCTTTGTGGCTCTCCTAGGTACGGAGATGTCACTGCGACACCTAGGTACGGGGTTAGCACTCAGACATTTGTGGCACTCAGGTACGGAGGCGTCACTGCGACACCCTAGGTACGGGGTTAGCATTCAGACATTTGTGGCTCTCTAGGTACGGAGACTTCACTGCGACACCCTAGGTACGGGGTTAGCACTCAGACATTTGTGGCTCTCTAGGTACGGAGACGTCACCCCGACACCCTAGGTACGGGGTTAGCACTCACGACAGTTCTGGCACTCTAGGTACGGAGGTCCACTGCGACACCCTAGGTACGGGGTTAGCACTCAGACATTTGTGGCTCTCTAGGTACGGAGGCGTCACTGCAACACCCTAGGTACGGGGTTAGGATTCAGACATTTGTGGCTCTCTAGGTACGGAGACGTCACTGCGACACCCTAGGTACGGGGTTAGCACTCGGACATTTGTGGCTCTCTAGGTACGGAGACGTCACCGCCGACACCCTAGGTACGGGGTTAGCACTCAGACATTGTGGCACTCTAGGTACGGAGGCGTCACTGCGACACCCTAGGTATGGGGTTAGCACTCAGACATTTGTGGCTCTCTAGGTATGGAGACGTCACTGCGACACCCTAGGTACGGGGTTAGCATTCAGACCACAACGACGCCCTAGGTACGGGGTTAGCACGCCAGGTACGGCATGGGGGACTATTCAGACATTTGTGGCTCTCTAGTACGGAGACGTCACCGCGACACCCTAGGAACGGGGTTAGCATTCAGACCACAGCGACGCCCTAGGTACGGGTTTAGCACGCCAGGTACGGCATGTGGACTATTCAGACATTTGTGGCACTCTAGGTACGGAGGCGTCACTGCACACCCTAGGTATGGGGTTAGCACTCAGACAACCAACATCATCACTGCGGTACTCTAGGTATGGAGACGCAACCGCGACGCCCTAGGTACGGGGTTAGCATTATCAACTCAGCACAGCAGGCAGACCAGGTGACAGCTGGCGAGCAGGTAAGTAAAAATGCATTGCCACGTACTTTGATAGGATTGTCATTGTCACACACTGTACAAGTCCCATCAAAGTGGGGGCGACTGTAGGCATTGCATTTTTACACATTAGCCCAATGATGAGTCTCGTATGGAGGCAAATACTTCTTTAGTCATGAAAGTCGCAGGAAATGGACGTTGGAAGGGTAAAGTTGGAAAATGGAATTTTTGATGGATTTAATCTCGTTGTTTACGCTTCGGTTGCTTGTTATACCTCGTTTCTAAGCTCACCTTAGGCCCAAAACTCCCCCATAGACCACATACCTAACCCAAACCATGCCCAAATACCCAAGTCAACCCAAGTCAAACCAAGTCAAACCAAACCTATGCCCATTGGCCATGATTCACGCCCATTGCTCTTTATTTAGGTAATTGCACATTAATCACATGTTTAAATCTTGTTAAATCCTTACCTAAATAAAAGAAATCAAATCAAATCCCTACCAAATCAAATCCAATCCCAAATCCTAATTAGGAGATCTATTCCTTATTAGAAACCAATTAGGAGATTCTCTCCTATTCAAATTAGGAAAGTCATCTCCCTTTGCCTATAAAAAGAGGGCCTTCACCCCCCATTCAAAACCTAGCACACATATTTCCCCAAGCACGTCCCAAAACACTTCTCAAGCCTCTTTGCACGTCCAAAAACCTTTGAAGCCTCCATTGCCGAATCATTATTAAACCTAAGCACCCTCCATTGCCGCATCATTCTTCCTTCACCAAAACCCTTCACGCCTAAACCCCTTTTCACAGCCCTCCATTGCCAAGTTCCACCACCATTCACAGCCCTAAAACACCTTAAAATAAACCTCAAATACAGCCCCAAAGTCGCACAAAAGACCCCCCATTCACAGCTCCAATTCAGCGCCCAAAACAGTCCCGAAACACCCCTCACTGCACCTTGAACTGCACAGTTTCGTCCCCTGTTCTGGTCAGTTTTTGTTGCGTCTTCAACCCATAAAACAGTCCTAAATCACCTAAACACCATCCCAAAAACCTCCATAAAGTTTCCCCAAAAAAATCCCACAAAACGCACCTCCCTAAGCCTTCAAAATCACCCAAAACAGTCCGCTAAACCATCAAGACAGTGACCTGAAACGTAGCAGCGAAGCAGCAACGAAACGGACTTGAAACAGCAGCCCGAGCAGCAAAACACGAGCGAGGAAAGACGTTGAGTTGGTGAACTAAAAGAGTAGCGGATCATTCACCCTTCCAACGGACGTGTAACGCCCTTTCTTAGACGACAAAAGAGGTTAGACCTGAGGGCACCTTTCTACTTATCTTCTTTATTGTTGTTTTATTTATTTTGATATATAAGGGCATGAGAGTCGTTTGAAGCATGATGTGATTGTTGGGTGAGCGGGATATGTGTTCCCTTTTGTGGTATATCGGATGGAAACCCGTACGTAAATTCCATAGCCGATTCCGAATGGACGGTAGTATGGTCTGCACTCGGGATACAATGCCACGTACCACTTAAGATACACGTATCTCGTCTCATCCAAATTTGTATTTGAGCATGTTATAGTCTTTAGGTTTATAGGTTTATTATTAAAGCATGGTTTAATTTAGTTTGTTATTTATTTGTTAAAGCATTTTAGGTTGTCCATTATGCATGTTCTTAGTTTATGATGCATTTGGGTAATGATTTATACATGTGATTCAATGGTTCAATTGCTTGTTGTGTTACATTGCGTGAAAATATTTGGATGAAAGCATGTTAGATCTAAGTACCCTTGAGCATGATTATTGAGTAGACTTGGTTAGTTCATTGCACAAATTATATCATCACAAGTGACATAAGTAAGGGGACCATTCCGAACCCAACGGTTTGAGGTCTTCCCTTGTGAGGGTGAGTGCGGCCTTAAATCTTTGTCCCGTTCACACCGGTTGGCGACTCCATGTTATTTTCATACTTCCCAACTAGGCCGTGAGCCTAGAAAAGCGTCGCCCAGGTTCTGTTGTCTACAGTATCGTTATCAAAATTGTGTCGATTACAACGAAACCTTTTACATGTTGCCACGGTAAATCCATTTGGATAATGTTTGCTGATGCTGCATGTTTCATTTATGAAATATGATAGCTGAACAGAAAATTACTTCCTGAAAAGGAAACCTTTTGGAGGATGTTTACAACATCCTAACGGTTTGTCGTACCAAAACTAGCAAACAAGGTTTGCAAGTTATTCGATCCATGGATGGATTGAAAGCAAGCAATAGTATTCTTCGAATTATCGTTTTGATATAATCATAATGGTGTATGATTTGATTCACAACGAATTCATTCTTGTGTATATAAGGAGGTTAGTGGGAGCGCACTGACAATAAATGTCCTATAAATAATGATAATATGTCATTTCTTGGAATGATATTCCCATAATACAATCGTGAAAGCTTCGCTTTCGAGAAAATTCTCCGTAAAATTCTTGGGAGAAACAACCTTTATTCTAGGAATAAAGATCTACTGGGATAGATTTAAAGTTGTTGAACTCTCCGAGAACTCGTACATTGAAAAATGTACGTGACCTGGTGTCTCATACGCTTTGAGCATATGGAATCACAATCGGGCCAATCCAAGTGATAGTCATTGGATTGATATTAAGAACATCCTTGAGTATCTTAGAGGAACTAAGGATGCTGTCTTAAGCTATAAAGATGAAGAACTTGAAGTGACTGGGTTCACTGCTGCAAGTTTCCTAACCGATAAATAACGACTATAAGTCGCAAAAACGGTACTATGAAGTTTGAATAACGGAACAGTGAGCTGGAAATCTTCCAAGCAAGATACTGCTACGGAATAAACAACACAAGTGGACTATTGCTGCAGCTGAGGCAGCAATAGAAGCCATTTGGGTCTATAATCAAATCTTAATTAGATTAGATATAGTTCTGTTAGCAGCTGAGCTAGGCTACAACGTAGGCTAAAGAATTAATGGTCTCATCAACAATCCATATATATACTTCGATATTCATTTGATTCGTTCGGATCATACATCGTGGCGATGTGATGATCGTATAAATCGCATCATATGATAATCATGCAAATCCGCTGACGAAAGCCTTTCCTCAGCAGTTTGAGTGAACCGTACATAGTTCAGGTGTAGGACACTTGAGTGACTGGCTATAGGCCAAATGGGAGATTGTTGGACAGTTATGACCCATAGCGTCAATATTGTACAGATCATGGTGATGTTGTACAAATTAACTATGTGACAAAGGAAATTGCTCTCTTATCATTTGTGATTAGATCACCAAGATATATAAATGATAGGAGTTCTTATGATTAATTCCTGGATTGAGATGATATGAGACAGTAGAATCCGCGCGAAGGTATAATCATTAAATATCCCTAGTCAGAGTATTATCGAGATCGGACATCGATAATGCGTAAAAGACTAGTATTACACTTGTGCGTGTTGTGAGGGCATAACTGCATAGTTCCATATATTGTTGGGTATAGGATCTCATGCAAGTGGAGTAGTAGAGGTTGTGTTTTTACCGATGGTACGAAAAATAGCTTCGCTCTGGATAGACCCCTCGGAATTCCATTGGTAGTATGACTAGTGTCTATGGAATTCCGAAATCAGGGTAGGTGTATTTGGTCTTAACCGGAGACTTGCACCTCTAATACTTGCGACAATCAATATACTTTGGTTTTAGGTCTTCTAGGGATTTAACAGGTTCTGTGTACGCCTCTGCTGGGTATATTGAGAATCGTAGTGTGTTGGTGTTGGGTGTGATGTCAAGACGGAAGTATCACTCCAGTCATAGTGGAGATGATGGTCACGTAGGATACGAAATTGGTTCTCTTAAGTACTGCAGTCATCGGGATAATATGACTAGGTCATGAGTATCTGATATAGAGACTAGTTACCAGAGATCCGATATGTGCTTCGTACGGGGCAGACGCATTTCCAGCCCCAGGCCTTGCACGTGACATCCGATACTGGATCGAGATACGCAATACTACGTATACTACGCCTGTTATAGATCACATATTCCTGTAAGGATATTTCTGGAGAATTGGGTAGGCATGGCGCTTTGCTAGAAAGCCAACCTTGTCTTGTAAATCGGTAAAAACGTAGTAATAGGTACTAGTAATAGGACTTACAGTTCGGATTATCCGACGACCGGATTTTACTCCAACATATCCGGGGATCTCATGGGTCGCTTCCCGAAGATCACCGATGACGTATGACTCGCACTTTATTATCTGGGATTAATTAGATGAGAGAGAAAATTAATCTGGGATTACGGAGATATTTTATCTGGGATAAAATATTAATTAAATAGAGATTACGATTATTTGGAATTAATCGATTAAATAATATATTCGATATATTATACGAAATTGGATTTCGACTCGAAATTGAAATTGGATTTTAATTCGGGTGAACGAGTTAATTTAGAATTAATTCGTTAGCGACGTGAATAGTATTTTGCTAGGCAAAATTATTTAATTAAATTAGATTTATTTTCGTCGCAACGAAAAAAACTCGTTAATTTGGAATTAGCGAACCCGAGCCCGGGAGTGTTTGCAAGCGCACTCGCATTTCGAATTCAAGTGCGGCCCGCTAGTCACATCAAGCGTCAAATCATTAGTCACTTTGATTGATGTGATGTCTAGTCACTTTGAGTGATGACAACATGGTCACTTGTGATTGATGTGAGTTGGTGGATGGCATTAAATGCCTTTTGGCTCTAAAATTGGTTGGCCCTTTTGAAAGGCTAATACCAAATTTTTGGTATATGTATTATTTGGATTTTAGAAATCAAATAATCAACAAAACACTCTCTCTCTCTTCATCTCTCTCTCACGGTCTTGGACCTCCATTTTCTCTTCTGTTTTTTCTGGTTTCTGCCGTGAATGGAAGGAGAAGAAACTAAGCGATTTTTGTGTTGGACAATTATGACCCATAACGTCACTATTTGTACAGATCATGGTGTTGTTTTACAAATTAACTATTGTGACAAAGGATATTGCACTCTTATCATTTGTGATTAGATCAACTAGATGTATAAATGATAGGAGGTCCCGGTGATTTGTTCCTGGATTGAGAATGATATGAGACAGTATCAATCCATGAAGGATAAATCATTAAACATCCCTAGTCATAGCATTATCGAGATTGGGACATCGATGAATGCGTAAAACACTAGTATTACACTTGTGCGCGTTGTGAGGGCACAACAGCATAGTCTCATATATTTGGGTATATGATACTCATACAAGTGTAATAGGAGGTTGGTTTTCACCGATGGTACGGGAAACAGCTTCGCTCTGATGATAGGACCCATGGGAATTCCCTTGGTAGTATGACTATGTGTCTATGGAAGTCCGAATCAGGGTAGGTCTATTTGGTCTTAACCTGAGACTTGCACCGCTAATACTTGCGACAATCAATATATTGGTTACGGTCGTCCAGGGCTTTAACAGGTTCTGTGTACGCCAATGCTGGGTATATTGAGAATCGTTAGTGTGTTGGGTGTGATGTCAAGACGGAAGTGTCACTCTAGTCATATGGAGATGATGATCGCGCAGGGATACAGAACTGGTTCTAAAAAAGGTTGCAAACGTCGGGATAATATGACTTGGTCATGATTATCCGATATTAAAGAGACTAGTTGCTCGTCATCCGATATATGCTTCGTACGGGGCATACACTGTACCAGCCCCAGGCCTTGCATGTGATCATCCGATACTGGACAGAAATACGCAATACTACGTATACTACGCCTGATATAGATTCCTTTATTCTGTAAGGATATTTCTGGAGAATTGGGTAGGCATGGCGGCTTGCTAGAAGCAAACTTTGTCTTGTAAATCGGTATAACCGTAGACGAGGTACTTACGTGTTCGGATAGTCTGACGACCGAATTTACTGCCAACATACCGGGGATCTCATGGGTGCGCTTCCCAAAGATTCACCGATGACGTATGACTCGCACTTTAATTAATATGGGATTAATTAGATGAGAGAGAAAAATTAATCTAGGATTAATTGCGGAGATATTTATCTGGGATAAAATATCATTTAAAGAGAGAGAACGATTAATTTGGAATTAATCGATTATTATATATTTGATATATTAAATGAAATTGGATTTCGACGCTGAATTAAAAATAGATTTTAATTCTGGTGAACGTGTTAATTTAGAATTTAATTCGTTAGCGGTTGTGAATAGTGATTTCGCTAGGCGTAATCATTTATTTACGTCACGACGAAAAAATTCGTTTAATTTGGAAATAGTGAACCCGAGCCCGAGATTGTTTTGTGAGCGCCTTCGCATTTCGAATTCGAGTGCGGCACGCAAGTCAATCAAGCGTCAAATCATTAGTCGCATCAAGCATCAAATCACTTGTCACTTTGAGTGATGTGACTTGACAACTTGTGATTGATGTGATTGAGTGATGTGTGTGGTTGGCATTTGTGGGCATTAATTGCCTTGACTTTGGAACCAAAATTGGTATATGATTTTAGAAATTGAATTTCCAAAAACTTAACACATTTAACTCTTCTCTCTCTCCATTCTCTTCATCTTTCTCACGCCCAAAGGGCTGTGTATTTTCTGGTTTCTGGTTCGCCAAAAACAGTGAATGAGGGAAGCAAGTGCTTGGATTTTGTGGCAAAAATCAAGAGAGCTAGCACTCCGAAAGACATGCAAAGGTGATAGGGAAGTCCACCTATGAGCCGGGAATCATTTGACGAAGCTTGGAGCTTGACGAAGACCTCCAATGGCCGAAAACAATGAGCTGTGAAACTGCCCACTGCCGTGTGACTATGAGGAGCAGAATTTTGTTTTGTTGCCTCTGCGTCGCTCAACCGATCGATGTCAGTATTCCGTGACTTCCTCGAATGTATTCACACATGTTCATGCTTGATTTATGATCCTTGGGACCGTAGAATCTCCAACAATGGTATCAGAGCATGGTTTAAAGCATGAAAAGTTTAGGGTTCAAATTTGGGCAAATTTATTTGAGCATGTTAAATGAAATTGGATTGATTTTGTATGCTTAATTGATGTTGAATTGAAGATTGATTGGATCAATTTCAAGAAAATTTGATTGGATCATTTTCCCTAAATTGTATGTGTTGGCCGAATGGGCTTGCCCTAAATATGTCTTGGGATTTTTGATTTTTGACAAATGGATGTGTTGGAAATCATTGGGGAATATGATTTAATTTCGATTGTGGAATTTAATTGGATGAAACTGAATCAGACAAAATTCCCAAATTGCCGAGAGCATAAGAGCATGTAATTGGGTTTGATTTTTGTAAAATATGTTGGACATGTTTTTAATGTTAATGGCATGATGATTAATTAGTGCTAATTGATGTTATTGAAATGTTAATTGGATAATTAATTGTGTAATGCACTTTAGATAATTAAATTGGGAATTTGGAATTTTGGCAATTTAATTAAATTGGGCTTTAAAATTGGATTTTGGGGCTTGTTTGGTGTAATTGGGCTAATTGGGCTTTGTTGTACAAGTGTTGGACAATTATGACCCATAGCGTCAGTATTTGTACAGATCACGGTTGTTGTTGTACAAATTCACTATGTGACAAAGGAGATTGCACTATTATCATTTGTGATTAGATCACCTAGATATATAAATGATAGGAGGTCCCTGTGATTTGTTCCTGGACTGAGAATGATATGAGAGAGTATCAGTCCACGAAGGATAAATTATTAAATATCCCTAGTCAGAGTATTATCGAGATTGGACATCGATAATAAAGTAAAAGACTAGTATTACACTTGTGCGTGGTGTGAGGGCATAACTGCATAGTTCTCATAAATTGGGTATAGGATACTCATGCAAGTGGAGTAGGAGGTTGTGTTTTACCGATGGTACGGAAAATAGCTTCGCTCTGGATAGACCCCTCGGAATTCCATTGGTAGTATGACTATGTGTCTATGGAATTCCGAAATCAGGGTAGGTGTATTTGGTCTTAACCGGAGACTTGCACCTCTAATACTTGCGACAATCAATATACTTTGGTTTTAGGTCTTCTAGGGATTTAACAGGTTCTGTGTACGCCTCTGCTGGGTATATTGAGAATCGTAGTGTGTTGGGTGTGATGTCAAGACGGAAGTATCACTCCAGTCATAGTGGAGATGATGGTCACGTAGGATACGAAACTGGTCTCTTAAGTACGGCAGTCATCGGGATAATATGACTAGGTCATGAGTATCTGATATAGAGACTAGTTACCAGAGATCCGATATGTGCTTCGTACGGGGCAGACGCATTTCCAGCCCAGGCCTTGCACGTTGACATCCGATACTGGATCGAGATACGCCAATACTACGTATACTACGCCTGTTATAGATCACATATTCCTGTAAGGATATTTCTGGAGAATTGGGTAGGCATGGCGCTTTGCTAGAAGCCAACCTTGTCTTGTAAATCGGTAAAAACGTAGTAATAGGTACTTACATGTTCGGATAGTCCGACGACCGGATTTACTACCAACATATCCGGGGATCTCATGGGTCGCTTCCCGAAGATTCACCGATGACGTATGACTCGCACTTTATTATCTGGGATTAATTAGATGAGAGAGAAAATTAATCTGGGATTACGGAGATATTTTATCTGGGATAAAATATTAAATTAAATAGAGATTACGATTAATTTGGAATTAATCGATAAAATAATATATTCGATATATTATACGAAATTGGATTTCGACGCGAAATTGAAATTGGATTTTAATTCGGGTGAACGAGTTAATTTAGAATTAATTCGTTAGCGACGTGAATAGTAATTTTGCTAGGCAAAATTATTTATTAAATTAGATTTAATTTCGTCGCAACGAAAAACTCGTTAATTTGGAAATTAGCGAACCCGAGCCCGGGAGTGTTTGCGAGCGCACTCGCATTTCGAATTCAAGTGCGGCCCGCTCCGCTAGTCACATCAAGCGTCAAATCATAGTCACTTTGATTGATGTGATGTCTAGTCACTTGAGTGATTGACAACATGTCACTTGTGATTGATGTGAGTTGGTGGATGGCATTAAATGCCTTTTGGCTCTAAAATTTGGTTGGCCCTTTGAAAGGCTAATACCAAATTTTTGGTATATGTATTATTTGGATTTTAGAAATCAAATAATCAACAAAACACTCTCTCTCTCTTCATCTCTCTCTCACGGTCTTGACCTCCATTTCTCTCTGTTTTTTCTGGGTTTCTGCCGTGAATGGAAGGGAAGGAGAAGAAACTAAGCGATTTTTGTGTTGGACAATTATGACCCATAACGTCACTATTTGTACAGATCATGGTGTTGTTTTACAAATTAACTATTGACAAAGGATATTGCACTCTTATCATTGTGATTAGATCAACTAGATGTATAAATGATAGGAGGGTCCCTGTGATTTTTCCTGGATTGAGAATGATATGAGACAGTATCAATCCATGAAGGATAAATCATTAAACATCCCTAGTCATAGCATTATCGAGATTGGACATCGATGAATGCGTAAAACACTAGTATTACACTTGTGCGCGTTGTGAGGGCACAACAGCATAGTTCTCATATATTTGGGTATATGATACTCATACAAGTGTAATAGGAGGTTGTGTTTCACCGATGGTACGGGAAACAGCTTCGCTCTGGATAGACCCATTGGGAATTCCCTGGGTAGTATGACTATGTGTCTATGGAAGTCCGAAATCAGGGTAGGTCTATTTGGTCTTAACCTGAGACTTGCACCGCTAATACTTGCGACAATCAATATACTTTGGTTACGGTCGTCCAGGGCTTTAACAGGTTCTGTGTACGCCAATGCTGGGGTATATGAGAATCGTAGTGTGTTGGGTGTGATGTCAAGACGGAAGTGTCACTCTAGTCATATGGAGATGATGATCGCGCAGGGATACAGAACTGGTCTCTAAAAAGGTTGCAACCGTCGGGATAATATGACTTGGTCATGATTATCCGATATTAAAGAGACTAGTTGCTCGTCATCCGATATATGCTTCGTACGGGGCATACACTGTACCAGCCCCAGGCCTTGCATGTGATCATCCGATACTGGACAGAAATACGCAATACTACGTATACTACGCCTGATATAGATCCTTTATTCCTGTAAGGATATTTCTGGAGAATTGGGTAGGCATGGCGCTTTGCTAGAAGCAAACTTTGTCTTGTAAATCGGTATAAACGTAGTACGAGGTACTTACGTGTTCGGATAGTCTGACGACCGAATTTACTGCCAACATATCCGGGGATCTCATGGGTCGCTTCCCAAAGATTCACCGATGACGTATGACTCGCACTTTAATTAATATGGGATTAATTAGATGAGAGAGAAAATTAATCTAGGATTAATTGCGGAGATATTTTATCTGGGATAAAATATCATTTAAAGAGAGAGAACGATTAATTTGGAATTAATCGATTAATTAATATATTTGATATATTAAATGAAATTGGATTTCGACGCTGAATTAAAAATAGATTTTAATTCTGGTGAACGTGTTAATTTAGAATTAATTCGTTAGCGGCGTGAATAGTGATTTCGCTAGGCGTAATCATTTAATTACGTCATGACGAAAAATTCGTTAATTTGGAAATAGTGAACCCGAGCCCGAGATTGTTTGTGAGCGCATTCGCATTTCGAATTCGAGTGCGGCAGGCAAGTCAAATCAAGCGTCAAATCATTAGTCGCATCAAGCATCAAATCACTTGTCACTTTGAGTGATGTGACTTGACAACTTGTGATTGATGTGATTGAGTGATGTGTGTGGTTAGCATTTGTGGGCATTAATTGCCTTGACTTTTGGAACCAAAATTGGTATATGATTTTAGAAATTGAATTTCCAAAACACTTAACACATTTAACTCTTCTCTCTCTCCATTCTCTTCATCTTTCTCACGCCCAAAGGGCTGTGTATTTTCTGGTTTCTGGTTCGTTCGCCAAAACAGTGAATGAGGGAAGCAAGTGCTTGGATTTTGTGGCAAAAATCAAGAGAGCTAGCACTCCGAAAGACATGCAAAGGTGATAGGGAAGTCCACCTATGAGCCGGGAATCATTTGACGAAGCTTGGAGCTTGACGAAGACCTCCAATGGCCGAAACAATGAGCTGTGAAACTGCCCACTGCCGTGACTATGAGGAGCAGAATTTTGTTTTGTTGCCTCTGCGTCGCTCAACCGATCGATGTCAGTATTCCGTGACTTCCTCGAATGTATTCACACATGTTCATGCTTGATTTATGATCCTTGGGACCGTTAGAATCTCCAACAATGGTATCAGAGCATGGTTAAAAGCATGAAAATGTTTAGGGTTCAAATTTGGGCAAATTTATTTTGAGCATGTTTAAAATGAATTGGATGATTTTGTATGCTTAATTGATGTTGAATTGAAGATTGATTGGATCAATTTCAAGAAAATTTGATTGGATTCATTTTTTTCCCCAAATTGTATGTGTTGGCCGAATGGGCTTGCCCTAAATATGTCTTGGGATTTTTGATTTTTGACAAATGGATGTGTTGGAAATCATTGGGGAATATGATTTAATTTCGATTGTGGAATTTAATTGGATTGAAACTGAATCAGACAAAATTCCCCAAATTGCCGAGAGCATAAGAGCATGTAATTGGGTTTGATTTTTGTTAAAATATGTTGGACATGTTTTAATGTTAATGGCATGATTAATTAGTGCTAATTGATGTTATTGAAATGTTAATTGGATAATTAATTGTGTAATGCACTTTAGATAATTAAATTGGGAATTTGGAATTTTGGCAATTTAATTAAATTGGGCTTTAAAATTGGATTTTGGGCTTGTTATGTTGTAATTGGGCTAATTGGGCTTTGTTGTACAAAGTGTTGGACAATTATGACCCATAGCGTCAGTATTTGTACAGATCACGGTGTTGTTGTACAAATTAACTATGTGACAAAGGAGATTGCACTATTATCATTTGTGATTAGATCACCTAGATATATAAATGATAGGAGGTCCCTGTGATTTGTTCCTGGACTGAGAATGATATGAGAGAGTATCAGTCCACGAAGGATAAATTATTAAATATCCCTAGTCAGAGTATTATCGAGATTGGACATCGATAAATAAGTAAAAGACTAGTATTACACTTGTGCGTGTTGTGAGGGCATAACTGCATAGTTCTCATATATTTGGGTATAGGATACTCATGCAAGTGGAGTAGGAGGTTGTGTTTTACCGATGGTACGGAAAATAGCTTCGCTCTGGATAGACCCCTCGGAATTCCATTGGTAGTATGACTATGTGTCTATGGAATTCTGAAATCAGGGTAGGTGTATTTGGTCTTAACCGGAGACTTGCACCTCTAATACTTGCGACAATCAATATACTTTGGTTTTAGGTTTCTAGGTCTCTAGGGATTTAACAGGTTCTGTGTACGCCTCTGCTGGGTATATTGAGAATCGTAGTGTGTTGGGTGTGATGTCAAGACGGAAGTATCACTCCAGTCATAGTGGAGATGATGGTCACGTAGGATACGAAACTGGTTCTCTTAAGTACTGCAGTCATCGGGATAATAAGACTAGGTCATGAGTATCTGATATAGAGACTAGTTACCAGAGATCCGATATGTGCTTCGTACGGGGCAGACGCATTATTCCAGCCCCGCCCAGGCCTTGCACGTGACATCCGATACTGGATCGAGATACGCAATACTACGTATACTACGCCTGTTATAGATCACATATTCCTGTAAGGATATTTCTGGAGAATTGGGTAGGCATGGCGCTTTGCTAGAAGCCAACCTTGTCTTGTAAATCGGTAAAAACGTAGTAATAGGTACTTACATGTTCGGATCCGACGACCCCGATTTACTACCAACATATCCGGGGATCTCATGGGTCGCTTCCCGAAGATTCACCGATGACGTATGACTCGCACTTTATTATCTGGGATTAATTAGATGAGAGAGAAAATTAATCTGGGATTACGGAGATATTTTATCTGGGATAAAATATTAATTAAATAGAGATTACGATTAATTTGGAATTAATCGATAAAATAATATATTCGATATATTATACGAAATTGGATTTCGACGCGAAATTGAAATTGGATTTTAATTCGGGTGAATGAGTTAATTTAGAATTAATTCGTTAGCGACGTGAATAGTAATTTTGCTAGGCAAAATTATTTAATTAAATTAGATTTAATTTCGTCGCAATGAAAAACTCGTTAATTTGGAATTAGCGAACCCGAGCCCGGGAGTGTTTGCGAGCGCACTCGCATTTCGAATTCAAGTGCGGCCCGCTAGTCACATCAAGCGTCAAATCATTAGTCACTTTGATTGATGTGATGTCTAGTCACTTTGAGTGATTGACAACATGTCACTTGTGATTGATGGGAGTTGGTGGATGGCATTAAATGCCTTTTGGCTCTAAAATTTGGTTGGCCCTTTTGAAAGGCTAATACCAAATTTTTGGTATATGTATTATTTGGATTTTAGAAATCAAATAATCAACAAAACACTCTCTCTCTCTTCATCTCTCTCTCACGGTCTTGGACCTCCATTTTCTCTTCTGTTTTTTCTGGTTTCTGCCGTGAATGGAAGGAGAAGAAACTAAGCGATTTTTGTGTTGGACAATTATGACCCATAACGTCACTATTTGTACAGATCATGGTGTTGTTTTACAAATTAACTATGTGACAAAGGATATTGTACTCTTATCATTTGTGATTAGATCAACTAGATGTATAAATGATAGGAGGTCCCTGTGATTTGTTCCTGGATTGAGAATGATATGAGACAGTATCAATCCATGAAGGATAAATCATTAAACATCCCTAGTCATAGCATTATCGAGATTGGACATCGATGAATGCGTAAACACTAGTATTACACTTGTGCGCGTGTGAGGGCACAACAGCATAGTTCTCATATATTTGGGTATATGATACTCATACAAGTGTAATAGGAGGTTGTTTTCACACCGATGGTAGGAGGAAACAGCTTCGCTCTGGATAGACCCATTGGGAATTCCCTTGGTAGTATGACTATGTGTCTATGGAAGTCCGAAATCAGGGTAGGTCTATTTGGTCTTAACTTGAGACTTGCACCGCTAATACTTGTGACAATCAATATACTTTGGTTACGGTCGTCCAGGGCTTTAACAGGTTCTGTGTACGCCAATGCTGGGTATATTGAGAATCGTAGTGTGTTGGGTGTGATGTCAAGACGGAAGTGTCACTCTAGTCATATGGAGATGATGATCGCGCAGGGATACAGAACTGGTTCTCTAAAAAGGTTGCAACCGTCGGGATAATATGACTTGGTCATGATTATCCGATATTAAAGAGACTAGTTGCTCGTCATCCGATATATGCTTCGTACGGGGCATACACTGTACCAGCCCCAGGCCTTGCATGTGATCATCCGATACTGGACAGAAATACGCAATACTACGTATACTACGCCTGATATAGATCCTTTATTCCTGTAAGGATATTTCTGGAGAATTGGGTAGGCATGGCGCTTTGCTAGAAGCAAACTTTGTCTTGTAAATCGGTATAAACGTAGTACGGGTACTTACGTGTTCGGATAGTCTGACGACCGAATTTACTGCCAACATATCCGGGGATCTCATGGGTCGCTTCCCAAGATTCACCGATGACGTATGACTCGCACTTTAATTAATATGGGATTAATTAGATGAGAGAGAAAATTAATCTAGGATTAATTGCGGAGATATTTTATCTGGGATAAAATATCATTTAAAGAGAGAGAACGATTAATTTGGAATTAATCGATTAATTAATATATTGATATATTAAATGAAATTGGATTTCGACGCTGAATTAAAAATAGATTTTAATTCTGGTGAACGTGTTAATTTAGAATTAATTCGTTAGCGGCGTGAATAGTGATTTCGCTAGGCGTAATCATTTAATTACGTCACGACGAAAAATTCGTTAATTTGGAAATAGTGAACCCGAGCCCGAGATTGTTTGTGAGGGCATTCGCATTTCGAATTCGAGTGCGGCACGCAAGTCAAATCAGCGTCAATCATTAGTCGCATCAAGCATCAAATCACTTGTCACTTTGAGTGATGTGACTTGACAACTTGTGATTGATGTGATTGAGTGATGTGTGTGGTTAGCATTTGTGGGCATTAATTGCCTTGACTTTTGGAACCAAAATTGGTATATGATTTTAGAAATTGAATTTCCAAAACACTTAACACATTTAACTCTTCTCTCTCTCCATTCTCTTCATCTTTCTCACGCCCAAAGGGCTGTGTATTTTCTGGTTTCTGGTTCGCCAAAAACAGTGAATGAGGGAAGCAAGTGCTTGGATTTTGTGGCAAAAATCAAGAGAGCTAGCACTCCGAAAGACATGCAAAGGTGATAGGGAAGTCCACCTATGAGCCGGGAATCATTTGACGAAGCTTGGAGCTTGACGAAGACCTCCAATGGCCGAAACAATGAGCTGTGAAAACTGCCCACTGCCGTGACTATGAGGAGCAGAATTTTGTTTTGTTGCCTCTGCGTCGCTTAAAACCGATCGATGTCAGTATTCCGTGACTTCCTCGAATGTATTCACACATGTTCATGCTTGATTTATGATCCTTGGGACCGTTAGAATCTCCAACAATGGTATCAGAGCATGGTTAAAAGCATGAAAATGTTTAGGGTTCAATTTGGGCAAATTGATTTTGAGCATGTTAAATGAAATTGGATGATTTTGTATGCTTAATTGATGTTGAATTGAAGATTGATTGGATCAATTTCAAGAAAATTTGATTGGATCATTTTTTCCTCCAAATTGTATGTGTTGGCCGAATGGGCTTGCCCTAAATATGTCTTGGGATTTTTGATTTTTGACAAATGGATGTGTTGGAAATCATTGGGGATATGATTTAATTTCGATTGTGGAATTTAATTGGATTGAAACTGAATCAGACAAAATTCCCCAAATTGCCGAGAGCATAAGAGCATGTAATTGGGTTTGATTTTTGTTAAAATATGTTGGACATGTTTTAATGTTAATGGCATGATTAATTAGTGCTAATTGATGTTATTGAAATGTTATTGGATATTAATTGTGTAATGCACTTAGATAATTAAATTGGGAATTTGGAATTTTGGCATTTAATTAATTGGGCTTTAAAATTGGATTTTGGGCTTGTTATGTTGTATTGGGCTAATTGGGCTTTGTTGTACAAAGTGTTGGACAATTATGACCCATAGCGTCAGTATTTGTACAGATCACGGTGTTGTTGTACAAATTAACTATGTGACAAAGGAGATTGCACTATTATCATTTGTGATTAGATCACCTAGATATATAAATGATAGGAGGTCCCTGTGATTTGTTCCTGGACTGAGAATGATATGAGAGAGTATCAGTCCACGAAGGATAAATTATTAAATATCCCTAGTCAGAGTATTATCGAGATTGGACATCGATAAATAAGTAAAAGACTAGTATTACACTTGTGCGCGTTGTGAGGGCACAACGGCATAGTTCTCATATATTTGGGTATAGGATACTCACGCAAGTGTAATAGGAGGTTGTGTTTTATCGATGGTACGGGAAACAGCTTCGCTCTGGATAGACCCCTGCGAAATCCCATTGGTAGTATGACTATGTGTCTATGGGAGTCTGCAATCAGGGTAGGTGTATTTGGTCTTAATCTGATACTTGCACCGCTAATACTTGCGACAATCAATATGCTTTGGTTGCGGTCGTCCAGGACTTTAACAGGTTCTGTGTACGCCAATGCTGGGTATATTGAGAAATCGTAGTGTATTGGGTGTGATGTTAAGACGGAAGTATCACTCCAGTCATATGGAGATGATGGTCACATAGGATACGGAAATTGTTCTCTTAAATGGCTCGAGCTATCGGGATATTATGACTAGGTCATGTAATCCGATTATAGAGACTAGTTGCCAGAACATCCGATATGTGCTTCGTACGGGGTAGACACAATTCCAGCCCCAGGCCTAGCACTGGACATCTGATACTGGATCGACATATGCAATACTACGGTATATTACGCTTGATATAGATCACATATTCCTATAAGGATATTTCTGGAGAATTGGGTAGGCATGGCGCTTTGCTAGAAGCCAACCTTGTCTTGTAAATCAGTAAAAATGTAGTACTAGGTACTTACGTGTTCGGATAGTCCCACGACCGTATTTACTGCCAACATATCCGGGGATCTCATGGGTCGCTTCCCGAAGATTCACCGATGACGTATGACTCGCACTTTATTAATCTGGGATTAATTTGATGAGAGAGAAAATTAATCTGGGATTAATTACAGAGATATTTTATCTGGGATAAAATATCAATTAAAGAGAGAGAACGATTAATTTGGAATTAATCGATAAAATAATATATTCGATATATTATGCGAAATTGGATTTCGACGCGGAATTAAAATTAGATTTTAATTCGGGCGAACGAATTAATTTAGAATTAATTCGTTAGTGACATGAATAGTGATTTCGCTAGGCGTAATCGTTTATTACGTCGCAACGGAAAATTCGTTTATTTGGAATTAGTGAACCCGAGCCCGGGATTATTTGCGTGCGCATTCGCATTTCGAATTCGAGTGCGGCACGCAAGTCAAATCAAGCGTCAAATCATTAGTCACATCAAGCGTCAAATCACATGTCACTTTGAGTGATATGACAATTGATTGATTGATTGATGTGAGTTGATGTGAGTTGATTGAAAAGCATTAATTATTTTTGCTTTTGACTTTTTTTGAATTGAAAAAGGTAAATGGTTTATTTATTTTTGGGAAATAAAAAACCAAATACACTTTTCATTTTCCTTCTCTCTCTCCACACAATCGATTTCTAGGAAACCCATTTTCCCTCCTCTTCCTCCTCTCGGCTTTGAGCCATTTCATCTCTTCTCCTTCACTTTCTGGTTTGGCTGTGAGAAGCAAGGAAGAAGAAGACAAGGTGCTAGCACACAAATGGGTTAATACAAAGGTGATACGGCAGTGAACACATGAGCTTGGAATTCATTTTTGAAGCTTGGAGCTTGGAGCTTCCATGTAGGACATCCATGGCCGAATATTTGGGGAACAACAAGCAGTGAAACTGAGCAGCCCACTGCCCAGTAAGTTCACTGCCAAGCTTCACCATGGAGGAAGATTGAAGTGTTCTTCATCGCGTCGCAAGATCCGATCATTGTGAGTATGTTTCCGCCAATCTCATTTGTGTATTCATGCGTTTTTCATGCTTGTTTGATGATTCTTGGGACCTAATTAGAAACCAACAATGGTATCTTGAGCTTATATCAAGCATGAAATTTTTAGGGTTTAAATTGGGCAAAATCGATTTGTGCATAATGGTTAAATTTGTTTGATTTAGTATGCTTGAATGAGGTTGAATTGAAGTTGTGCATGATCAATTTCAAGAAAATTGGATTGGATCAATTTTCCCCAAAAGTTTAGGCTTGGCCGAAAATGGATAAGCCCTAATGTCTTGGTAATTTTTGTTTATTTGATCATTGGATGACTTAAAACAATTGGGTAAAGTTGATTTGAAGTTTAATTGGATTGAATTTTGAATTGGACAATTTCCCCCAAAATTAAAGCTTGGCCGAAAACTTGTTGATTTTTGAATTCATGGTGTTTTTTGATTTTGATTCATTGGATGAGTTGAATGATTGGGAAATGATGATTGTGGATTCAATTGGATTGAAACCGAATCGGATTGTAAAAAACCCTAATTGCCGAGACACTTGAAGCATGTATTGGGTTTGATTTTGATTGAATTGTGTTGGACACTATTTGATGTTAAAGTGCATGAATTTGGCTAATTGATGTTTTTAGAAATGTAATTGGTTGATTAATTATGTATTACACTTAGGTTAATTAATTGTGGAATTTGGAATTTTATAAGTTAATTAATTGGGCTTGAAATTGGATTTGGGCCTTATAGGTTGTAATTGGGCTTTTGGGCTTGGTTGTACCAAGTTAGGTTTAGGCCAATTTGGTTGGATCCAATTGGGCCCAAACCGCATCCATAAAGTCCAATTATGACTTAATGGACCTTAATTATTTATTGGGCCTAATGGGCCAAAATTGATTTTTGGGCTTATGGGGTAAATCCCGGAATTGGATTTTGGTTATCGGTTTGACCCGAGTTGACCAAAAGTCCACGCCTTCAAGAAATTAATTAAAAGCCCATTGGACTTTAATTAAATAAACATTGGATGTTAATCGGTCTTTAAGACCCGTAACGATTGAATTTGGAATTTAAGTCGTAAAGATTCGTTAATAAAGTGTAATATTTAATTTGGAATTAAATAGTGAATTAGTATTAAATACAAATTGAATTGGATTTAATTTGTAGTTTAATTTAATTCAAGAATTCGTACTTTGAGTACTTATTCGCAAAATGAGTTTGACTCTAGCAAAATCAAATCGTTGTTTGAACATTGGATGATCACTAATTATCAGATTAATTAATTGGATTAGATTGATTGATAACATGCTTGTGTGAATACATGGTTGCGATGCATGAATAATGTATATCAATGGATATTAATGGGTGGGCAATTTTAGAAATTGTTGTAAAAAATTTGTTATTAATTGGACCTACGTGTCTAGCCTTATCACCTCTATACTCTTTGTATTCTCTTCTCACCTATTCCCCTCAATGTAAATGAGGTTTCTTTAGAAGTGTAGTGTAACGGGTAGAAGTAAATACATGTGCTAGCGGGAGAGAGAAAAGAGAGATTTGATCTAGGATCAATGTGAAGTATCCATCCGCATATCATTATTATTTTATCATATGCGCTTTATTATGTGTTTAGAATGCATGTTTAAGGGTGTATGATGATGAGACCTTAACAAAGATAATAAATTGGTTGCCAATTTGCACGCGAAAAACCCTCACAAATATTAAGCGTTTTCCTTCCATTGAGTGATTCTTACTGAAGATCCGAGACTGGCATTGGCTTGTTGGCCAAAGTCAAGGCCTTTTTCCGTCGAGGATGTGTTTGAATCACGAAGGTTTTGTTCCATATTGGTGTCTTGTCCAAGTTGTGGTTTGTTGGCCAAAGTCAAGACCACTTCTTGTGCATCGACATTGATTACGAAGCTTTCCATGGTCAATGGGTCGCGCTTGACTGGGATCACTAAGTTTGTTGTGCCAAAGCCAAGGCTTAGTTGATTCAGAGGAAAAAGGTTAGGTAATATATTGGATATATTGGCATATATAAGATATATGTTTCGGACTTGGATGTCCCCCTACCAGATCTAGGAATTGGATCGGATCCAATCGATCTTAGAGATCTACCTAGTTAATTATCATACAATTTGTTGGCCAAAGTCAAGATTTGTGTGACATTTAACGGGATCCTAGCCCACTAGGAAACACGGTTTCCCGTGTACTCGACAGAGGGTTAGAGGCTCGACGAAAATAGTGGGAGGCAAGAATTGAATTTGCATATTCGTTTAATTACTTGCCATACACGCTCATTTCAAATTATTTCGTTGTTAAATTAAATGTTAGTTGGACTAATATTTAAAATTGTTGTTTTAATAAACAGTTGGACTGTATTATAGTTGATTATATAATTGGATTATAGTAATCAATATATTTGAATTAATTTTTCAATTTATAGTTGATTTTATAGTTGGACTATAGTAATCTATATAATTGAGGTTAATTAATTTAAATTATATTTCATTGTATAGTTGGACTATAATAATCATTATAATATATAGTACCACAAATCTTTGATTAAATAGTTGGACTATTATAATCATATATAATGAAAGATTAGTGTTTAAAACATAATCCTGGGTGAAAATGTATTTAAACGACTTTAATTTTCAAATTGGGAATAATTTCAGGATGGTCCTGGAAACTAATAAGTTACTTTACTTGATAAAATAACGTATTAGGCCTAAGCCGGAGTTTAAGCAAATAAGTGGAACATGATATTTGGAATATTCATGTAATGATAACTTTAATGCTTAATCCATTATACTTGTCATATAGACTCCTTATTTTCTTTATCAGAACTAAGGATTAGATTCTTAAAGTATGATATTGAAATTAAAGGATCTTCATAGATTAGATCTTAGAAGTACTTTTATTGCAATAGTAAACTCTTGGAGAGTTAATGGCTATACTCAAGGAGACAAAGCAAAGTTTGCAATAATGCAAGTAGCGCAAGGCGTACCTTACTTCGATATTCCAAAAGGCCAAGGCTTGGCCAAAGACTTCTGGAATGTGAAAATGGCAAAGGCAAAATCATTATAATCTTCTAGGAAGATAAAAGGACATATACCAAGAAGGAATTGAAGACGAGAAGGCTCTGACTTCAAATATGTTTGTCATAAATATGTTCACAACTAGTATTAAAATTGGATTTTAGATACTTAGTGTGGTACATAATATGTATGATGTTCAGAATCTGCTATGAGCAGGATACTGACTTCTATTGAGATTAATCTGCGAATTGAAAACGGGACGAAAGTAGCTGTTTTAACTGTAGATACCTAAGTTTAGGAACAATCCTTTGGCTATGTACGTAAATTAGGAAACTGTTATAATGTAACTAGTTTGACTAGAAACATTATCTCTATATCAGTGTATAATCTGTTACGGTTACCTTTATATTCTAGAACACTAAAGTATTTTATTATATAAAGATGATATTGAGATAAACACATTAGATGTGAACACCAGAATTTATATTTAGAATATAAATAAATCTCACACGTATAACATGACAAACAAATAGCTCAAACTGATTTGATCAGGTTGAATCTTGTATGTGGCATTGTTGTCAGGGACACATATTACACAAGACTCGTATATCCACACTTTCGAAGAGTGGGTACTAGGAATAATTTGATTTCAATCAAATAAAGTCTACGAATCTAGTTTATTGGGCAAAGTGCCTAAAACACCTTTACTTGGTAAAAGTGCAAGTGCCACCAATCTGTTAGCCCTAGTTCATAGTGAAGCAAGTGGGCCCATGTCTAGCTAGGCTAGATGTGGATATGAATGTTTTGTGACCTTTACGGAAGTGGCATCGCGTATGGTTATGTGTTTCTTTTGAAACACAAATCGGAAACTTTCACAGTTTCGACATGAAATAGACAAACAGATCGGCTAAAGTATTAAACTATCACGGTAAGACCGTGATGGAAAATACTTAAGCAATGAGTTTCTGCATACTTGAAAGAGTATAGTATTCTTTCAATGAGGACTCCTCCCGGAACACGTCAGTTTGAAGGTGTGTCCGAATTGAGAGACCGAATTTTGTTGGACATGATAAGGTTAATCATGAGTCACTCTGAGCTACCATTTCATTCAACGGATACGCTAAACAGTGCAAAACTTATTTTGAATAAGGTTCCATAAAAATCTGTTTGACATACTTCATATTAGATATGAACAAGAAAGAAACCAGGTTTCTCATTCCTGAATATTTGGGTATGTTAGGCATATGTTTGGTTGACACCAAACTAAAACCCAAATCGAATAAGTGCCAATTGTAGGTTATCCTAGGGATACCATAAGTATTGTACTTATACAACTCACTAGAGAACAATGTAATTGTTGCTCGCCATGTGGTTTTCCTAAGAGGAATACCGATATGCAATGGTAAGTGGGAGGATAGTAAAACTCGATGAAATCGAAGTAATACTATTCCAGGCGTCAAATCCTAATGGAACACAAATAGTTCATCAAGGATGAAACTATTCCAATAATCTTCGAATACACAAGAACCACGTATGTCGGAGAGAATCAGAAAAAAACCTGGGGTATGGGTTTCTGATCTCACCTCATAAAGATGTCTATCTTATTGAGGAATATCAACTGACTACGTATAAGGAAGTGATACAAGGTATCGACTCCCTATTATGGAAAATTTCCATAATGTCTAATATGGATTCCATGTATATCAATTATGTTTGGATATTAGTTGACGTACCGTAAGGCATTGTGCCTATTGGTACTTATAAGTCTTCAAGGAAGACATACATGGATGGCAACATTCCATCGTACTAAGCTAGGCTTGTAGCGAAAGCTAGATTATCAACATTGTGTTGATTGCGACGAAACCTTTTAACTGTTTTCCACGGCAAATCCATTTCGACAATGTTTGCTTAGCTGCAACGTTTCATTTGTGAAATATGTCAGCTTAATGGCAAAACTGCTTTCCTTAACGAAAACCTTTCGGAGGATGTTTACACATCCTGATGGTTTGTGCGAACCATAACAAGCAAACTAGGTTTGGCAGGTTATTCGATCCATGTTTGGATTGAAGCAAGCATTAGGTTCTTGGAATTGTCGTTTTGAGGTAATCATAATAGTTGTATGATTCAATTCAAAAAGAAATTAACTCTTGTGTATATAAGGAGGTTAGTGGGAGCGCACTAACAGTGAATGTTCTAAGTAATGAGGATATATCATTTCTTGGAAATGATATTCCCATGATATAATAGGTGAAAGCTTGGCTTTCATAAAAACGATTATAAGTCGTGACAACGGTACTATAAAAGATTGTACAACGGAATAGTGAGCTGGAAATCTTCCAAGCAAGATACTGTTACCGAAAAACAACAAATGCGGGTTATTGCGGTCAGCTGAGGCAGCAATAGAAGCCATATGGGTCGATAACAAATCTAATGAGATAGATACAGTTCTATTAGCATCTGATCTAAGCGTCAGCACAAGCTAAGAATTAATGGTCTCATCAACGATCCAGATAAATACTTCGATATTCATCTGATTCGTTCGGATATACATCGTGGCGATGTGATGATCGAATAAATCACATCAGATGATATTCGTACAAATCCGCTGACGAAAACTTTTTCTTAGCAGTTTGAGCCACCATACATGGTTCGGGTGTCAGACACTCGAGTGACTGGCTATAGGCCAAGTGGGAGATTGTTGGACAATTATGACCCATAGTGTCACTATTTGTACAGATCACGGTGTTGTTGTACAAATAAGTATGTGACAAAGGAGATTGCACTCTTATCATTTGTGATTAGATCACCAAGATCTATAAATGATAGGAGGTCCCTGTGATTTGTTCCTGGACTGAGAATTATATGAGACAGTATCAGTCCACGAAGGATAAATCATTAAATATCCCTAGTCAGAGTATTATCGAGATTGGACATCGATAAATACGTAAAAGACTAGTATTACACTTGTGCGCGTTGTGAGGGCACAACGGCATAGTTCTCATATATTTGGGTATAGGATACTCACGCAAGTGTAATAGAAGGTTGTGTTTTACCGATGGTACGGGAAACAGCTTCGCTCTAGATAGACCCATACGGAATCCCATTGGTAGTATGACTATATGTCTATGGGAGTCTGCAATCAGGGTAGGTGTATTTGGTCTTAACCTGAGACTTGCACCGCTAATACTTGCGACAATCAATATGCTTTGGTTGCGGTCGTCCAGGACTTTAACAGGTTCTGTGTACACCAATGCTGGGTATATTGAGAATCGTAGTGTATTGGGTGTTATGTTAAGACGGAAGTATCACTCCAGTCATATGGAGATGATGGTCATATAGGATACGTAACTTGTTCTCTTAAATGCTCGAGCTATCGGGATATTATGACTAGGTCATGTATATCCGATTATAGAGACTAGTTGCCAGACATCCGATATGTGATTCGTACAGGGCAGACACAATTCCAGCCCCAGCCCTAGCACGTGGACATCCGATACTGGATCGACATACGCAGTACTACGGTATACTACGCTTGATATAGATCACATATTCCTATAAGGATATTTCTGGAGAATTGGGTAGGCATGGCACTTTGCTAGAAGCCAACCTTGTCCTTTAAATCGGTAAAAACGTAGTACTAGGTATTTACGTGTTCGGATAGTCCGACGACCGTATTTACTGCCAACATATCTGGGGATCTCATGGGTCCGCATCCAGAAGATTCACCGATGATGTATGACTCGCACTTTATTAATCTGGGATTAATTTGATGAGAGAGAAAATTAATCTGGGATTAATTACGGAGATATTTTATTTGGGATATAATATCAATTAAAGAGAGAGAACGATTAATTTGGAATTAATCGATAAAATAATATATTCGATATATTATGCGAAATTAGATTTCGACGCGGAATTAAAATTAGATTTTAATTCGGGCGAATAAATTAATTTAGAATTAATTCGTTAGTGACATGAATAGTGATTTCGCTAGGCGTAATCGTTTAATTGCGTCGCAACGGAAAATTCGTTAATTTGGAATTGACGAACCCGAGCCCGGGATTATTTGCGAGTGCATTCGCATTTCAAATTCGAGTGCGGCACGCAAGTCAAATCAAGCGTCAAATCACATGTCACTTTGAGTGATATGACAATTGATTGACTGATTGATGTGAGTTGTGTGAGTTGATTGAAAAGCATTAATTGTTTTTGCTTTTGACTTTTTTGAAATTGAAAAAGGTAAATGGTTTATTTATTTTGGAAATAAAATAAAACCAATACACTTTTCATTTTCCTTCTCTCTCTCCACACAATCGGTTTCTAGGAAACCCATTTTCCCTCCCTTCCTCTCTCTCGGCTTTAAGCCATTTCATCTCTTCTCCTTCACTTTTCTGGTTTGGTTGGCTGTGAGAAGCAAGGAGAAGACAAGGTGCTAGCACACAAATGGGTTAATACAAAGGTGATAGGGCAGTGAACACTGAGCTTGGAATTCATTTTTGAAGCTTGGAGCTTGGAGCTTCCATGGAGGACATCCATGGCCGAATCTTTGGGAACAACAAGCAGTGAAACCAGCAGCCCACTGCCCAGTAAGCTCACTGTGACTTCACCATGGAGGAAGATTGAAGTGTTCTTCATCGCGTCGAAGATCCGATCACATCCGATCATTGTGAGTATGTTTCCGCCATTCTCCTTTGTGTATTCATGCTTGTTTGATGATTCTTGGGACCTAATTAGAAACCAACAATGGTATCTTGAGCTTATATCAAGCATGAAATTATTAGGGTTTAAAATTGGGCAAAATCGATTTGAGCATCATTGGTTAAATTATTTGATTTAGTATGCTTGAATGAGGTTGAATTGAAGTTGTGCATGATCAATTTCAAGAAAATTGGATTGGTTCAATTTTCCCCAAAAGTTTAGTCCTGGCAGAAAATGGATGGATATTAGATGGGTGGGGCAATTTTAGAAATTGTTGTAATAAATTTGATTTATTAATTGGACCTGCGAGTCCAACCTTTTTACCTCTTTATTCTTTGTATTCTCTTCTCACCTATTCCCCTCAATGTAAATGAGGTTTCTTTAGAAGTGTAGTGTAACGGGTAGAAGAAATATTATGCTTGCGGGAGAGAGAAAGGGAGAGATTGATCTAGGATCATTGTGTAAAGTATCCATCCGCATATCATTATTATTTTATCATATGCGCTTTATTATATGTTTAGAAGCATGTTTGAGGGTGTATGATGATGAGACCTTAACAAAGATAATAAATTGGTTGCCAATTTGCACTCAAAAAACCCTCGCAAAATATTAAAAGTTTTTCCTTCCATTGAGTGATTCTCACTCAAGATCCGAGACTGGCATTGGCTTGTTGGCCAAAGTCAAGGCCTTTGTCCGTCGAGGATGTGTTTGAATCACGAGAGCTTTGTTCCATGTCAGTGTCAGTGTCTTGTCCAAGTTGTGGTTTGTTGGCCAAATTCAATACCACTTCTTGTTCATCGACATTGATTACGAAGTTTTCCATGGTCAATGGGTTGCGCTTAACTAGGATCACTAAGTTTGTTGTGCCAAAGCCAATGCTTAGTTGATTCAGAGGAAAAAGGTTAGGTAATACATTGGATGTATTGGCATATATAAGATATATATTTCGGACTTGGATGTCCCCCTACCGGTTCTAGGATTTGGATTGGATCCAATTGATCTTAGAGATCTACCTAGTTAATTATCATACAATTTGTTGGCCAAAGTCAAGATTGTGTGATATTAACGGGATCCTAGCCCACTAGGAAACACGATTTCCCGAGTACTCGACAGAGGGTTAGAGGCTCGCCGAAAAATAGTGGTAGGCAAGAATTGAATTTGCAATATTCGTTTAATTACTTGCCATACGCGCTCAAACAAATATCATTCGTCGTTATAAATTAAATGTTAGTTGGACTATTTTTAAATGTTGTTTTTTAAATAGTTGGACTATATTCAAACTATTCATTTATAGTTGATTTTATAATTGGATTATAGTAATCAATATAATTGATTTTAATCTATTAAATTATAGTTGATTAAATAGTTGGAGTATTGTAATCATTATAAAATAGTACCGAAATCGTGATTAAATAGTTGGACTATTAGAATCAAGATAAAAATTGAAAGATTGACATTTAAAACATAATCCTAGGAAAAATGTGTTTAAATGGTTTAATTTTCAAATTGGGAATAAATTCAGGATGGTCCTGGAATCTAATAAGTTACTTTATTTGATAAAATAACATATTAGGCCTAAGTCCGGAGTTAAGAAAATAGTAGAGCATAATCTTTGGAAGATTTATGTGATGATAACTTTAGTGCTTAATCCATTAAGCTTGTCGCAGTAGACTCCTTAATTTCTGAATCAGAACTAAGGATTAGATCCTTAAAGTATGATAATGAAATTGAAAGATCTTTATAAATCTATGTTTAGATTTTAGAAGTACTAAATTACAATTGATAACTCTTGGAGAGTTAATGACTATTCTCAAGGAGACAAAGTCAAAGTTTGCAATTAGGCAAGTACCGCAAGGCGCACTTTACTTCGATATTCTAAGAAGGCCAAGGCTTGGCCAAGGGCTTCTGGAGTGTGAAAAGGGCAAAGGCAAAATCATTATAATCTTCTGGGAAGATAAAGGACATATCCTAAAATGTCTGTCTAAATGTGGCAAACGGGATCGCGGAAGCGTGACTTCCGTTTGGACAAAACAGACATGAAGGAATTGATGAACGAGCAAGGCTCCGACTTCAAATATGTTTGTCATAATTATATTCACTACTAGTATTAAAATTGGATTTTAGATAATTAGTGTGAAATATATATATATTGATGTTCAGAATCTGCTATGAGCAGGATATTGACTTCAATTGAGATTTAATCTGCGAATTGGAAACGGGACGAAAGTCGCTGTTTTAACTGTAGATACCCAAGTTTAGGAACTACCTTCGGGTGTGTACCTAAATTTGGAAACTGTTATAATGTAACTAGTTTGACTAGAAACATTATCTTTATAGCAGTGTTTAACCCGCTGCGGGTGAACCTTTATATTCTAGAACACTAAAGTGTTTCATTATATAAAGATGATATTGAGATAAACACATTAGATGTGAATAAAAGAATTTATATTTTGAATATAAATAAATCTCAAATATACATAAACATGACAAACAAATAGCTCAAACTGATTTGATCAGGAGAAACTAATTGTGGCATTGTTGTCTCGGACACAATCTAAAACAAGAATTGTATATCCACACTTTTGAGAGAGTGGGTACTCGGACTAATTTGATTCTATTCAAATGAAGTCTACGAATCTAGTTTATTGGGCAAAGTGCCTATAACTCATTTACTTGGTAAAAGTGTAAATGCCACCGACCTGTTAGCCCTAGTTCATAATGAAGCAATTGGGCCCATGTCTAGCTAGGCTAGATATGGATATGAATATTTCGTGACCATTACGGATGTGGCATCGCGTTATGGTTATGTGTTTCTTTTGAAGAACACAAATCCAAAACTTGTATAGTTTCGACACGAAAATCGACAAACAGATCGACTAAAGTATTAAACCGTCACGGTAAGATCGTAATGGAAAATACTTAAGCAATAAGTTTCTAATATACTTGAAAGAGTATAGTATTCTTTCAATAAGGAATCCTCCCGGAACACGTCAAAGTGACGGTGTGTCCGAAATGAGAAACCGAATTTTGTTGGACATGATAAGGTTAATCATGAGTCGCTCTGAGCTACCATTTCCTTCAACGGATAAGCATTAACAGTGCAGAACTTATTTAGAATAAGGTTCCATAATAATTTGTTTGACAGATTTCATATTAGATATGAACGGGAAAGAAACCAGGTTTCACATTCCTGAATATTTGGGAATGCTAAGCATATGTTTGGATGATACCAAACTAAAACCCAAATTGGATAAGTGCCAATTTTAGGTTATCCTAGGGATACCAAAGTATAGTACTTATACAACTCACAAAAAGAACAATTAGATTCTTGCTCACCATGCGGTTTTCCTAAGAGGAATACCGATATGCAGTGGAAAGTGGGAGGATAGTAAAACTCGATGAAAATCGGAGTAATACTGTCCCAGGCACCGAATCTTAATGGAACATATATAGTTCATCAATGATGAAACTATTACCAATAATCTTTGAATACACAAGACCCGCGTATGTCAGAGAGAGTTAGAAAACAACCCGGGGTATGGGTTTCTGATCTCACCTCGTAAAGATGTCAATCTTTTGAGGTATACCAACTGACTACGTATGAGGAAGTGATACAAGGTATCAACTCCCTATTATGGCAAAGTGTCATAATATCCGAAATGGATTCTATGTATATCAACAAGTTTGGATACTAGTTGATGTACCACAAGGCATTGTGCCTATTGGTACTTTATAAGTCTTCAAGGAAGACATACAGAGATGGAAACATACCAACGTATAAAGCTAGGCTTTTAGCAGAAAGGTGTCGTTATCAACATTATGTTGATTACGATTCAACCTTTTAC